>JAKSZP010001713.1:0-86235 GCA_022478985.1 Massospora cicadina
AAAGCTGGGCTCACCGAATATGGGGAAATCCAATCCTTTGAGATGCAGCACTTTACACTCATGCCATACTTGTGCACGGGCAAAGCAATTGCTGTTCTTACCCCATCCATGGGGATAGCAGAAGATTTGACCCAAATTCCACATACTGCTTTTATCAAAATCAATGGGCAAGACTCCCACCCATTCATGGTCACCGTGTGTAGCACGCCTCCTATATGCACTTTCTGTCACACATTTGGCCACAAGGCCCATACCTGCCCCACCAAGGAGGGCATTACTCAAACTGAAGTTATCTTGGATGCAATGTGCGGTTCAGATGCCCACTAGGAACCAGCAGTAGACAACGATGCAGCCTTCCCATGGGGAGCGCAAGGATGCTACATTTAAGTTAAACCTTTGTCCCCACAGGAGTGTAAGAATGCCAAGTAGGCCCACAAGGAGGTGGCCAAGGAGGCGGCCAAGACTGCATCTGCAATCCTGCCAGCCCAGCTCTAGGAGGACATTGAGACATTTGCAGTGGAAGCGGCTTGCAAATCCTTCCACCAATCAGATTGGGACGCCCAAGCTGAAAGCCTGATGGGTGAGTCAGTTTCACCTGACCAATGCTACCAAGCATCAATTGGAGATGAATCGCCTAACAATATTCCTGCCAAATTTCCACCTTCATGTGATGGTGCACCACAAGTTCACACAACGCCAAAAATTCGTCCCACAGTGGGGAAAAAGCAGAAGGCAAAAGCCAACTCGAACCCCACAGCTAAAGCTTCCCATACTGAACCATACTCTGTAGCACTGAATACCCATGCTTCTAAGCAGCGATGTACTGAGAATGAGATGGCGAAGGGCACAGGTGCCCTTCCCCTCGCACTTAAGGTGCGATGGGGGGAGCCTTTACTTTAGTGATGTTGAACATCGCTGGACTCAAGTCCTCGCCATCACAGGCTAGAAAACTGAGTTTTTAAAAATTAATTTACCCATGGACATCCTGGCCATTCAAGAAACCCACTTTCAGCGCGGTGCAGAGGAAGCATGGGCAACCATGCTCCTCCCTTCCCTTTCCTTTTGGTCTATGCACTGTGGGGTGCTTGTTTGAGTGAACTGTAGTTTTAAATTTATTTTGTCAAAATTGTACCCCGACGGCCACATCCTTAGTCACCTTTTTTGGGATGACAAAGCACATGTTGTCATTAACATTTACGCCCCAACCTGTGCACCCGGTTGTTGGAAATTATTCTCATCCATCAATTCCCTTCTGCTACTCCACAACCCATTTGTTGTTGGTGACATGAACTACTGGATGAACCCAGCCACCAACTGCTGGCCCTCATTGTCTACACCCCCACATAGGCACATTGAACTTTGCATTCTCAAAGCCACCCTAGGGTTGTTTGACACTCTGCAACATCATGCACTGCTACTCACAAACATGACTCGCCCCATGTGCACAACGGCCAGCTAAGGTCCATGACCTGCATTGACCTTATTCTCATGCCGTTGAAATTTCAATCCTAAATTTCCCACTTCACCATAACGAAAATTGATTTATCTGACCACAGGATGGTATCAGTTTCCTTCTGCTTGCCCAATCCAGTGGCTCAGGCACCAAAGTGGTGCAAACTCCGCCCCACCGAGATTGCATCACCAAGATTTTCCTAATGGGTGGAAACTGTGACCTCAGCTCCAGAGTTTATCGCACCATTATGTGCAGACCCAATTTACACATGGTCAACCTTCTAAGCAAACACAATTCTCCAGGCTTGCCACCTCTCCTCCCATTGCTTGTGGGCTGCCTTGGCAGTCATTTTGTGCATGCTGGAAGAAGTGAACCATTTGGAGTCTAACATCCCCACTGCAGGCTTGTAAAAATTTACTAAGTTGGGGTGATTTATTAGAGGTCAACCCTAGTAATCTTTCTATTGCACAGGTTCAGTTTCCTTGTGCACCTCGCGTTGTAAGAATATATATAATCTGATAATAGTATGATGACTATTATCTGTAGTCAAGTTAGAATTATCTTCAGGCCCAACGCTTTGGCCGGTATTTCTGTTAATACTGAATATCGCACTCTTAGGGATTCATTCCCTAAAATCCTGTCCACTCGATATCATTAAGATCCTCTGATGACAGTCCCTTCTGCCCAACACACAGTCAGCAGCAATCCCTTAGCCATGGTTCCCTTCATCTCTAGATCCCCACTCGGATCTCTACTCTTCTCTGAGAGTCTACCAATTATTGCCTTCTGCAATATTATCCTTGAGATGGAATCTTCACGCTAGATGCTGATAGTCTAACTATTACCAAATCTACAGTCAAACTAATAAGGTTCTTTATTAGTTCTTTCCTGACCGTAAACTTGTGTCAATCAGTGAGTATTTTCCAGTGTAATATTTGAGTGTATTTGAGTGTTTTACTGTTTTTTATTATAGTGGATTCTAAGGAATTTATAGGGGAATTGGCTGTCTAACCCTCAGTTGACACCTCTTTTGATGAAACAGCAGCTGTTGCCGTTGATTCACCCTTCCTCATCTCAGAAGCGATGGTCTTCCCCATCCTGACTAGGATTCTGACATTAGACATCCTCAAGACCTCAAACAAAAGAGTCGGAAATGTATCCTTAACGTTTTCCTTTCAATCCAAGCAAATCATCCATAATTGGCTAGCAACCAATCAATTCGCTAGTTGCAGGCAGCATCACTCGCCTCACAACTCATTAAACATTCCCAATCAGTTGGTGATGAAACCCGACTAATCTCAATTAGTACACCTGATAGTTAATTACTATCAGAGCCCTTACTTCGTCAGCCACTCCACCCGATGAGATATTAGGTATTCATCTGGATTGATCCCCAATGGATACAACCAGATAAATATCCTAAGATCCCCCAAACGTAGTTCCTCCAAAATTAGGGTCAACTGTTTTCCAATTCACTTCGCCTTAGGGAATTTTTCCCCTAGTGATACCAGGTAATCTAGCAGGCTGAGAATATGGGCAAAAATCCCAACACATCCCCCCTCTTGCCTAGATTTCCAGCAAGAAAAGGACTGGGCATGAAAACACCGCTTCGGACACCTGGTCAAATACTTCATTGGTTCAAGCAGAGTACTTTGTCAATACTTAACGCTGCTTGGGACGACCTTTGGCATATGGCATTCCTCCTCTTCCTCCTCACTATCGCCTACTCAGAGCGTGGTCCCCACAACCTCTTGTCGTGCCAGGAGATCAATTTACTTATGACAATCTTTTTCCTGGGATCCGGTTTTCCCCCCATCAAGGTATATGACCCTCTGTCATATTCAGGTTTCTTAGTCCGGCGTCCTAGAATTCCTGATTCTCTCCTCATCCTAGACAGGAGACTCTTGCCATCAATATTTGTCTCGCGGCTTAATTAAAATACTTATTTATATATGGCCTTTGTTATTTCATTTATAACCTCTTGGCTGTAAGTCATTCTTCCCTCAGAAAGCTTATTTCATTAATTTTATGAAATTAATTTCCCAAAATCAGAGCCTAATGTAGTGTAGGGTGCATAATGTCAACTTCTATATCAGTCTGACGTCCCTCCTCTAGTCCTGCTCATATGTCAAACTTGGAGTCTCGCTACCAACAGCTTCTTAACAGTATGTCCAACTTGGACCTCCGCCTCTTCCAGCGAATGAGTTGGGATGCTCAGCGGACCCTCTTCTATGGTCCCTCCAGGACTCATTCGCCTAACCTGGTACAAGCAGCTAGTCCTTCTGTCAAGTTCCCGGAAATGGTATCCAATCCCATTGAAACCAGGTGTGCCATCATTTCGAATAACTCTCAGCTGACTCTTCCCATGCAGTCAATCCCCGAGTTGGACTTTGAAATCCTTCTGGATTCAGCTCCTTTCACTGAGGCTCCGAGCATCATCATCAATGATCCAGAGATTATGCCAACTGCTCTAGATCGTTCATTCCTGGCTGGGTCAGATTTGCTCCCTGAGTTCCTCTTCTGACTTGGTCAATTCTACAAACCCACTGTACTGGTTTCTGAGCTCACAATCAGGAACAGCATTCATACTGAGCTCCCCTATGCTGAACTTCACGCGCAAGTCACCGAGGCATTGTCATTAGCGCTGAATCCCTCAGATCTGGACAACCTTCTGGATTGAAATACTGCCGCTTATGCTCTCCACTTTGCCAGCCAAGTTCTTTGAAGTTGGTTGACGAAGCTTCCAGCCTCACCTGACTTTCATTGGTTGTTCAGCTTCAGCTTCCACAAAGCCCATAGTCGTCGTTTACAAGATGCAATCTATTCGTTACATGACTACCTCTTCTCTGGAGCTTCCCATCACTATCTCCCATTGATGGCACTAATTGGAGGTATGATTTGACAACCTCCCTCGAGTATTCCTTCTTCGCTGCCAGCTCACATGTCTGGTGTTCTTGATGAGGCCCGTTGTCAGGCACTCAAGACAGATCTTCTGGCGCTGGTGCCTTATCAGGATTACTCAGGGTTATTTGCTGATTGCTTCTTCCTTTATTGCTGTTTTCCACCCGCTCCAGAGTTTCACAATTGGCATATTCTGATATATCTATTTCTCTTCCCCTAGTCACGTTTTCTTAGGGCTTGGCGTCCGCTCAACAAACGTGGTTTTGAGTAGGACTCGCCCTTGCGAGTGTCCAATTGCATATCAATTTTGATGGACTATTCCTCCCTACTGCGATCCATCCTCCCTCCCCCAAGAGGTGACATAGGCGGAATCATCCACGCACTGAGAACAATCAATAAAAAAGTAAATTTTTATAAAAATATATTGGCTTCTTTTTTTATCTACGCTTTATATAAATATATATTATATTTTTTCCCAATATCTTTTTTAAATTTTTTTCCTATGGGACTTGACCTTGTTTCAGTTCAGAGGTCCAAATTTCCCTGAACTGGATCCTGGGCACTTAAACCTACTAGTTTTCTATAGTTCAGAGGTCCTTTTTTCAGACTTGACCTAATCATTAGGATATGACTGACTTAATGGTTCATCAGTCCTTCAGGAACTCTTTTTTTATTATTTTTTTGATCCATCGCTTTAAATATTTAGCATGGACTCGATTTACTACTCTTCCATACAAGAGATTCTTGATGGAATAAGCATCAGTCGCTGTCTTGGCGATTACTTTGAATGGACCTGACCATAATGCATCCAATTTGTTTCTTTTTCTGAAACCATGCATATCACAATAGGCAGCTCTTTCTCCTATTCAATATTCTTCTATTGGCGATCAGTTTTTATCATCCGTCAATTTCGCTCATATCCTTTTCTTTAAGGTAGTATTGAATGCTTGTGATTGCATATCGTTCAGGATACTCATCAGTTGGTTCAGGTATTGTTCAGTACTCATCCCCAACGTAGGTTCTACTACCGAATATAATATTGGTGGTAATGCGGCCTTCCTCCCATAAAGTAATTCAAATGGCATCTTTTCTGTCGCCATACGATAACTGATGTTGTAGGCAAACGTCACTGAACTCAGGTACGTTTCCCACACAGAAGTTCTCCCTGCGACTAGCTTCCTCAGCGTCATGGCCAGCGTCCCATTGACCCATTCTACCAGTCCATTTGTCTTTGGCCAATATGGTACTGACACAACTCCCTGGATCCCCATTATCTTGTTTAGCCTGGGGATCACATGGGACATTAAGTTGCTCCCATTATTGCTCAGTATAACTTGTGGACACCCATGCCAGTATGCTACTTGATCCAGGATGAATCTCGCAGTACTGGTAGCATCTACTCTGGTTAGGGCCTTTGTTTCGACCCATCTTGTCAGATGGTCAATGGCTACTATGATGTACTTGACTCCTCCTGTGCTTATCGCCAATGGTCCCATAATGTCAATAGATACTGTGTGCCAAAAAATCCAGGTTGTACTAGTTGGTATCCAGTTGTATTCTTGTGTGGTTTATGCAGTTGGCATTCCACACAACAAGCCAGATGGTCCGTGACATCATAGTTGATTGATTACCAGTAATAATACTGGCGAATATGGTCAGTTATTTTTCTCAGGCCTCTGTGCCCAACAACCTTATGAGCGGCTAGAATGATCGCTGCTCTCTCCGATGGTTTTGGGAATAATAGATGTTTCCCGTTTATTGTCTTAAATACTTGTCCATCCATGGTCTTGGTGTTTTCCATCGCTTTTTGAAGTGCACCTTGGATTTCTCAAGGCTCATCCTCAATTCTTCCTTTGACCATTCTCTGGAATAGCTCATCCGCCTGCGGATATACCAACTGGACCATTGGTAACTGCAATAAGCCATCTGTGTTCTGATGAGAAGCCCCCGCTCGGTGAACTATCTCATAAATAAGCCTGAAGTTTGAGTGCCCATCGGGCCAGTCATCCTTCAGGTTCCCTCAGATTGTGCAGCCAATGCAACGAAGAGTGATCCGTCACCACCTTAAAGTGCGTTCCATGGACATACACCCAAAACTGTTTACAGGCATAAATGACTGCAAGGCATTCACGCTCAGTTACGGTGTAATCCCTCTCTGCGGCAGAGAGTGTCTGGCTCACATATGCCACCATATGTTCGTCCCCAAGTTCATCTACTTGGCTCAGTATGGCGCTGATCGCCATCAACAAAGCATTGGTTTGAATGATAAACTCCCAATCAAAATCCAGATATTTCATAATTGGCGAATTTATCAGGTACTGGCGTAACTCATCAAAGGAGTCCTAAGCCTCTACATTCCATACAAATCCTTTTTTTGGATCCTTTAATAAATGGAATAAGGGCTCAGCTAATTGGGCGAAGTCCTGAATAAATCTTCTATAGTTTCCGACCATCACAAGGAATACTTGGATGTCTCAGACACTCTTTGGCACAGCCATCTTTTCAATAGCTGCTATCTTCTGGGGTTGCAGCTGCAATCCATTTGTGTTGATCACAAATCCCAGGTATTCAAGCTCCTTCTTGTAGAAGTGGCACTTCCATGGATTGATCTTCAGGTTAGCTGTGGACAGTCTCTTAAACCCTTCCTCCAAGTGCTAAAGGTGATCAGTAAACATCCTACTGAACACGTTTATATCATCCAAATATACCAAGATGCACGACAACTTCAGGTCGCTTAATACCACATCCATGGCCCTCTGGAATGTAGCGGGCGCATTCAAAGACCCTGGGGCATCCTAGTTAGATGGTATAACCCCTGTGCGTTGATAATCACACATTTTTCCTGGTCCTCTGCTGGCAAGTCAATCTGCCAGTATCCTAAGATTAGGTCCATCGTGGAGAAATACTTCACTTCTCCTAATTGGTCTAGCGCATCATCAATCCTCGGTAGGGGATACAAATCCTTCTTCATAATTTTATTCAGCCTCCGATAGTCAATCACTACCCAATTTGATCCATCTTTTTTCTTTACAATCAAACTTGGGCTTGCCCAGGGACTTGATGATGGAACTAGAAGCCCATGCTTTACTAGTTTGCTGATCTCATCTTCCACTACCACTTTGGTGGCTTTTGATCTTTGGATCAGTCTCATTCTTATCAGTAAATTTTCTACGGTGTTGACTTTGTGAATTATGCCTTGCGCACATCCCAAATCATGATCATCCTGCGCGAATATTTCCTGATATCTCTCAAATAATTTGAGCACCTCCTCCTTCTGCCCTTCTGGAAGATCTGAGAGCTGCTCTCAATCAACTAATAAGTTGATGCTTTTGGCCACTCTGGCTGGTAATCCCATTTCCTCAAGAGATCCAAAATATGGAATCATCTCAATTCTGCCATCAGGATTAAATGAACAAATGCAATAATTTGATTTTTCTTATTCTTCATCAGTTTTTCGCTTAAATTCGCCAAGAGAACTCGTATTTCTCCATGGCCCAGCATGCTTATCCCAGGGGCCACCCAAGGCTCCACTCTGGACTTCTTCCAGGGGCTTCCAACTTCTCCATACAACAACTC
The DNA here is from genome assembly GCA_022478985.1 of Massospora cicadina. Lineage (NCBI taxonomy): Eukaryota > Fungi > Entomophthoromycota > Entomophthoromycetes > Entomophthorales > Entomophthoraceae > Massospora > Massospora cicadina. The sequence goes on from JAKSZP010001713.1 coordinate 7,931, forward strand.
CAGAATCTCTAGAGTCAACCCTGTGTTGACTATCATCTGTGATCCAGCCAGTATGGTTTCTTCTTTCTTGATCTGCAAAGGAATTCCACGGTTCTCTATGATCTTGGCCGGCATCTCCCGTCACTTCCTACCAACTAATTGGTACTGAATCTATACAATGCCATCATTGTATATCAAGTTGATGAAATTATTTCTCCAGTTCAATGGAACTTCACCATTCTTTTGATATACCAATGGTAACGTCTGACCCAGGATGGTCAACGTATTATCCTCAAAGTTACATTTAACTCTGTATTTCTGCAGAAACTCCATTCCGATCAGGATATCATAGTTTTGATTTGCTAAAACTATTGCTGGCGTGGATACCACCAATGACCTAAATTGTAGTGGCAGCGCATTATACGCTCCACAGGAAATGGTGGTGTTCAGTCCAGCTGTTCCATATTCCTTCAGTTCAGCTATTCAGTTTACTTGCGGAGTGTCACTGGGCATCATCTCTGAAATAGCATTGAATGCGGGCAGCATATTTCTTAGGGGTATTCGTTTTCCCAAGTATCATTCAAAGACTTCCTACTTTGACATCATTGGCCACTTCAGAATCGCTTGCACTTCTGTGTGCTTTCAATTTCTCTACTTCTTTTAATAACTTCTCGATGTCCACACCAAATTTTCTCATATGAATTCAATCTGCTTCATGTTCGGTTTTCAGAAATAGGATCCCTTAGACGAGGTCTCCTTCTTTCTTCTTTAACGAGTTTACTTTGCCAAGTAACTTGTTCCCAAAGCTGGCTATAATGTCAACTCCTTCTTCCACCTTGGTTACTCATTCCTCCAAGGCCGCAAACTCCCAGTGGTCTGCAGAGTTTAAAGCGTTCTGGTTCACTGTGTTGATCTCAGTCCACAAACTACGCTTCTTCTTTGTACAACATTCTGGATTAATTCTTCTACTCAAATACCCCTGTAGTGAGCACCAACTTGTAGAATTTACTGGAGGGGTTGATTTATTGGAGGTCAACCTAGTAATCTTTCTACTGCACAGGTTCAGTTTCCTTGTGCACCTCGCGTTGTAAGATTATATATAATCTGATAATAGTATGATGACTATTATCTGTAGTCAAGTTAGAATTATCTTAAGGCCCAACGCTTTGGCCGGTATTTCCGTTAATACTGAATATCGCACTCTTAGGGATTCATTCCCTAAAATCCTGTCCACTCGATATCATTAAGATCCTCTGATGACAGTCCCTTCTGCCCAACACACAGTCAGCAGCAATCCCTTAGCCATGGTTCCCTTCATCTCTAGATCCCCACTCGGATCTCTACTCTTCTCTGAAAGTCTACCAATTATTGCCTTCTGCAATATTATCCTTAAGATGGAATCTTCACGCTAGATGCTGATAGTCTAACTATTACCAAATCTACAGTCAAACTAATAAAGTTCTTTATTAGTTCTTTCCTGACCGTAAACTTGTGTCAATCAGTGAGTATTTTCCAGTGTAATATTTGAGTGTATTTGAGTGTTTTACTGTTTTTTATTATAGTGGATTCTAAGGAATTTATAGGGGAATTGGCTGTCTAACCCTCAGTTGACACCTCTTTTGATGAAACAGCAGCTGTTGCCGTTGATTCACCCTTCCTCATCTCAGCAGCGATGGTCTTCCCCATCCTGACTAGGATTCTGACATTAGACATCCTCAAGACCTCAAACAAAAGAGTCGGAAATGTATCCTTAACGTTTTCCTTTCAATCCAAGCAAATCATCCATAATTGGCTAGCAACCAATCAATTCGCTAGTTGCAGGCAGCATCACTCGCCTCACAACTCATTAAACATTCCCAATCAGTTGGTGATGAAACCCGACTAATCTCAATTAGTACACCTGATAGTTAATTACTATCAGAGCCCTTACTTCGTCAGCCACTCCACCCGATGAGATATTAGGTATTCATCTGGATTGATCCCCAATGGATACAACCAGATAAATATCCTAAGATCCCCCAAACGTAGTTCCTCCAAAATTAGGGTCAACTGATTTCCAATTCACTTCGCCTTAGGGAATTTTTCCCCTAGTGATACCAGGTAATTTAGCAGGCTGAGAATATGGGCAAAAATCCTAACAAGGCTACAGCCCTGTATGGGGTTACAAGTAAGTGGAAGTGTCCGCTCGCCTAAATGCACTGGTAAGACAACAAAAGCATTGGGTTTGTGTACAGTATAAAGCAAAGCATATAACAGCGGGCAATATGTGTTCTTACTCCTTTCAAAATTCTTTGCACCACGCCAGAGCTTGGCCTGCACATAGGTGAAAAGGCCAGACCACTCCATCGCAGACATGCTGGCTGAAGTGGCAATCAAAATGCAAAATTATTACTCTGAACTATATTGATCTGATCCAGTTCCGCTGGCTGAAGTTGACAATTTTCTTAAAAGCGCACATATCTGAACCAATTCCCATTTCCCAGAGTTAATAAATTGGATTACTTGGGACAAACTCTGGTCCACCATTTGCGGTGCGCTGCACAGGAAATGCCCAGGTCCAGACAGAATCACTTATGAGTTATATAAGAAGTATTTCGAAGATTTTTCCTCCTTACTGCTTGCCTTATGAACCAATGCCTTATGGAAATGCGCCTCCTACATGGAGGGCAAGAGGCCTTCATGATAACATTATACAAGAAAGGGGTTTATATGAACTTGGACAACTGGCGCCCCATTTCACTCACTAACACAGTCACAAAGATATTACTAAAATCATGGCTAACCATCTCGAGGTTGTTGCCTCTGCTCTCATTTCCCCTGAATAATTTTGGTTTCATCCCCAAAAGGTCGATTTGGGACAATATACACACCGTAGCCAACTTCTGTCAATCAACGGCTTCTGGAGAACTTGTGTTTTTAGACCAGCAGAAGGCCTATGACAGAGTCAACTGGGATTACCTCAGAGCCTGCCTCAACAAGTTCCGCCTCCCTTTTTGATTCATTAATTAGGTGAAGTTGCTAACGGAATTCTCCACAATAGCTGTGCGTGGCCCTGGCTTCCTCATGGATGTAGTCCGCCCTCGAAGGGACCTACGCCAAGGGGACCCTCTTAGCCCACTCTTGTATGACTTCAGCCTTGACCCACTTCTTCAAAATGTGAATGCCCGCCTTGCTGGGGTCCATGTGCAAGGCCAAGCACCAGTCAAGATGTTGGCATTTGCTGATGATTGTGTGGTTGGAGTGTCTAACAATCATGGTGCATACGCGCTTGAAGATACTATCCAGGTTTACTCCAGGGTAAGTAATGTTGCACTTAACGCCTCCAAAACTGAAATTGTTCTCCTTGGTCAGTATCAAGCCTGCTGTGCCCCAGCGCCCCGTTTCCTACCTGCCTCATCAACTAGCTCACGGGAGCGCTTGCCCTGCCCACCCCACTCTGCCCTGCTTGTGCTCCCCTTTGTGCCATGCCCACCGTTGGCCCTGTCCGCCATCTGGGGGTTTGGCTGGAGGCAGGAGGGTATGCCTCAACGGTGATGGAAAACCACATCCTAGACAACGTTACAAAATGCATAGCTTCCCTCAAAGCCCACCAGACTTCCCTTACAGGCAGAGTATTGCTAGCCAACTCTATGCTCCTTTCTAAAGTTTGGTTTGGGGCCCACGCCATCATTTTTTCCCCTTGTTTCTTCAAGTCATTATATGCCCTTCTGAAAGGGTGGCTTTGGTTAGGCCACCCACTACTGGTGCACCTGGATTTCATGTTTAGCCCTCGCCATAGTGGTGGTATGGGCCTGCTCAACTTTGAGGCCCATGCTGCCAAAATCCTTGGCACCTGGATCGCCACCATCACCAGCCCTATGATCTCAGCCCAGCACTGGTCCCACACGACCCGCTCCAACTTCACCTGCACCCTGGGCCTCAGCAATCCTACCCACCTCCACTCTCTGTTAAAATATCTCACATCACATCCTTCTGCTGTGGGACCACAGGGGATGTCACCCCACTTCAAAAGGATCCTCCTCTCCATGCAGAGCACTGAGTGGAAAATTTGCATCTGCGGGCACATCGCCCAGAGGGGGCACCCTTCTCCTCAGTTTACCCAGGAAGTACAAGGACTACCCACTCTGAGTGGAGTGATACCCATGAGGTCCCCTACCATAGCCAGGGTGGACTACCTGGACATGGTGGACATCCTCTACTCCCTAAATACCCAGAAAGCCATCTGGAAGTATGCCACCACCCTCTTCTGCAGCTGCATATTCATTCCCATGTGTGGCGCTACTTGAGGTAGGTATACTGTACTGCTGAGTGCTCTAATGCTTTGCACTCATCTTGCATTGTGTGGCCAGTATGGAATGCTAGTTCACCACCTGGAAGAGTGCCCTCCATCAACACCAATATGGCATGAGGTACAATGTCTATTTTGCCAGGATCTGGAACAGCCCTTCAGCCTGTCTCAGGACATATTTGCTTTATCCATAGTTTTCCCTCTACCACCTTCCCTCCATGCCTTAGTAGTTGAAATCGCTATGTAGACTATCCATACATTTGTCTTAGATGCTATCTCAGGCTCCACTTCCACCCTCCAGGAAGCTTTACGCTGGTTCCAGTCACATCTTGTGAACCACTTTCAAGCGTGGATGTTTGGGTACCTCCCACCCCATCATTGCCAGATGGTCTCATTCTAGTTCCCAGTTTTGTTCATCATCTCAGACCCCTTCCTACATAAATGCTCAATAGTGGTGCAAAAACCCTGCACACATATCCCCTTCCTTCTCTTGGCATTCCCGCTAGCAACAGAAGATAGCGTCTGCTTCTCTGGGGTGCCCTCCTCTCACTGAAGTTCTTTTGTTGTTTAGTGTCTTATCAGACGTGTCCATCCCCTGGTCAGCCTTCTCCAAATAAAATTAAAATTAGATGTTTGAATTGCCTGGTTTGTATTGTTTGATCTTGCAAATCATGTTAGTAGGATCTCAACACTGGTGAATCAAATTATTCTATACAAGTACTGATTGGATTATTGCATAGCAATCTAAGATATAGAAGCAAGACAAATAATGGGAATAAAAGCAAACTTAAATAATTATCAGAAGGCTGAGGTTAAATATAGGCTATGCTGCGCTGTTCTCATTATCTAGGTTAAAAAGGATAATTTAACTGGTCAAACTAATTATGATTGGGCATTGCTAAAACAATTTTATATCTATCAACCCAAATTTAGGTAAGGTATAGCCTTCATAATAAATAAGCCACCCAATGTTTTCATAATTAAGTTGATCCGCTATACTTTTGGCATCATGTATTTATTTATCAATTTAGTTCAAAAAAGTAATGAATCCTAAAGCTCTGATATACATAACTAACTTATCCTTGTTGGATATAAATCATTTGAGAAAATCTTATGCAACAATGGATCACTAAATAACGGCCTGAGGTTTTGGTTCAATAGGAGTCTGAGTTAGAAACAACAATTTTTAATATTGCGAGACTTACTTTTATTCAATGAATTTAATGAGAAGTCATATGTGAAGTAGTTCGCTTAAATAAGAAATTTTTAATACTACAATTAATTGCCACAACTTAATTTATAAACGATGGAATTTAGATCTAAAATACTTGTTCTCAGATTTTTTAGAGATAAAATTGGTTCGCTCTTATTTGCCTGACTAAACGATAAGTGATCTATAATTGAATATGCTAAAAACTTATAGGTTCCGTTTTAAAATAGCAAATCTAATATTTAAGCAATAAAGCGTCCTCTGAAACCTCTATCTTGGAACAAACTCTTGAAACAATAACATCAGCTGGCATTGCATATCTATAATAAGTTGTAAAGGTCTTACTCTAATTTACTTTTTTCAATATCCACCTAGTGTTTTATATACCTCGATTCTTGGTTTGGAGTGTGATTATAGAAAAGTAAGACTTCTGATTTAGATGTTATCCTAGCTGTTATTATGTCAGATGGTGAAATTCCGAAAATCAATGATTAGAATTCCTAATTAGTTGGCGTGGTGAGTTATAAGGAATATTATGATTATTTCTACCTTAATAGGGTAAACCCCAATGATTTAATTAGAACTTTATGTTCTTATAATTAGCCTCAGATATCTGCATATATCATTAACCCAATTTCGTAATAATCAGTAGTTGTAGTATATATAATTTTAACCATTTTAATTTACTTCATGAAACATACAGTTATTCTAGTTTTCTCTGGGCTTACTTCACTCGCGACTAATCCCTACCTTGATCACCCTGCAGAAAATAATGTGGTTGATGGGAAAACTGAATTAAATGTCCCAGTATCTTCCCCAAAGGTTTTGAGTTCCTCCATGTATTGGCCAGGTCAAAGGGACTTCACTTCAGCACATCTCCTTAACGTAACATTTGATACCCCTGAGGTATGAAAGGAGAAAGGGAGCTTTTTCCACAAAGTCAAAGTGTGCTATATAAGAAAAAAAAACCTATGTAACTTTGCCAAAGATCAAAGTAGGCGTGAACACTACTTGTCTTCATGGTTTTTGTACTGTAACGCCACTAGCTGCGCTCCTCTTCGTATTGATACTGGAACCTTATTCCTAAAAATACCATGTTGATATAAACCAACTCATTAATCCAGAGGTCCCTTCTGAGTTCAAAGTCAGACATTCATTCCACTCTGACTTAGGAATTGCGTTAACGGGCTCTTCCAACCCCGACATGTACTTTTCTTTCATTGCTCTTAAAGTATCTGGGATCAACCGTTATGAACGAGAAATGCTAATTACCCATCACCTTCGTTCCTGAGAAGCATCCATCACATTCCCCCTTATGACTCCTAGTGAATCTCTAGATGGCGTCTACTTTATTGATAAAATTATTTGACTAGTGTATCATATTATGTTAATTACTTCGTAAATCCTTTTCTTACCACATTTTAACTATATAAGGTTAATATACCTTATGTTTATAAATTTATATCTCGTTATTGAAGGCAGTATGAGACTATCAAGCTGTTTATAATACAGGGTTGGGACCATCTAGTACTAAAAAAAAGCTGTTTATAATACAAACATTTATATACATGAATTTAATCTAGTCGTAACTTAAAAATTACCCAACTTTAAGCTAGACCAATAGCATTATAACTCCTTGGTACTGAATTTTTTAAGTGGGCAACTATTAAAAACTAGCTAGTATATCTGTAGGATGAGCTACCTAATGATTTTCTTTATTTATATTAACATCCTTCTTACCCTTATATTCTTATCAGTGTAAATAGTGTTATCATGCTTGTAACTATGATTTAAGTACTTTCTGTATCTAGCTTTGAATCTATGAATATTAGACTACCTTCATTCACCTTAAAAATATAGGCCTGGAGTAAGAAGCTATAAGGTACCTATAAATAGTAAAGTTGAAAAAAATTGTTCAAGAAATTAATATGTTCACCTAGATAAGCCAGGATTCATGATTAATCTTATAAACTATATAAACAGTATACTTTTTTGCAGGGCTATTTTAAAAAAATATTTTTTAAAATAATTCAATCTTATTTAATAAAGCATGAAAGTGCACTAAAACATCAATATTAAATTTTTCTTCAGATACAATAAAGATGTGATGGTGGTCCTCCACACCAATTGCTAAACATAATGATTAAGATAAACATTGATACATCCACACTAAATACCATCAGTTGAATCATACTAAAAACTAAAAAGTACCTGATATAAAAACACTTAATAAGTGCTTTGAAAAGAAACCCAAGTGCCACTAAGTATCTAAAACTTTATTTTAATCCATTATGTGGATATCATATCACTTAAAATGACGCATCTGAGGTTAATTCTAAAATTTTTGGTATTGGGAATGTCATAAAATTGATTATTCCACTAGCAAATAGGAATATTTTGAGGAAGAATAGTCATTATTTTTATTATGAATTTATAGTCCAACCCTCGGTGGAATCAGATCAGTTGGAGTAATATTTTTACTCCATGTATTCAAATGAGTAGCTCAGACCAGTTTACAAGGCTACAGTGAACCCCCAATTGAATCAGACCGCTGGCTCTGAAGCCTACTCAAGCACTAACTTGAGTTTAGTGCAAATTCCTAAGAAAAACAAACCCCCTCTTATAGACCTGAAGGGGGTTCCAGAGGATGCAAATACATTACTAGCCAATCACCTGCTAGTAATTCTGGTAATCACCTGAGGTGCAAATATTTCCAAGACAACTGATTAGGTTAAATATTAAGTTGTTACCACATGGGCTCATCATCCCTACTGTCAACTTACAATCCAAAATTCAGCCCAATTGAGATGGAAAGATTCTTGAGAGTTCTGATAGGCAAATTGTCAAATAGCTAAATTAATCTCTCTGCTGCTTAGCACAAATTTCTATTAACTCATGATTAGCCTCCAATTATCTTAAATAATAGGAGGTGGTAAATTAAAAAAGTATTCAAGGTGGGTCAACCTTGGGGCAAATATACCATGTCAAGTATTTTTTAGCCTGTGCTGGTTTCAAACCTTTTTTAATTAAAACCTGACCCAGAGTGGAGCAGGAACCACCCACTATACTATCCACTCCTCTGGAGGCGGTAAACTAATAAATAGATCTTATTTTACCAAGCTTAAGTGTTATAATTACTCCCCTTTTTATAATTAAGCTTTAGGTATATTTGTAATTTAAATTTACCCCAAGCTTAAAAAATAGCAGTCAAGAGTTTCAATAATCTGACACTTACTTTTTGTTAAAATTCTGAGCCTAAAAAATCAGTGAGCTCACAACTTGCCAGGATTCCAACAGAGAGTTATAAAAGAACTTGCCAGATATCTTTTGAACTTTATAGTCTAACCAAAATTTTGTATATTTTTCAACAGTCTAAGCTTAAAACTTTGGTATGATTTGTACATTCTAGGCACCACCAACGTTTATGTGGATTCTAATAAGGACACCCAAGCACCATTTTTTTAAAAATTCTATATACATAGTTATGATATATAATTATTAGTTTAGTTTATCTTCTTAATTTGGCTTCTAAATGTCAGTCATATTTATAGATGGTATGTAAGGTTACTTTGCAGACACAAGTTTATAAAGTGAGATCAAAGCTAGAAACTGGATATATAATATAGATCCATTTTTGCTTAAGCTCAAGTAACATAATTTTTTTATTTGATTTTAATTTTTGCCTAGTCTTAAATCTAGTAAAGTTGTGCTGTTGAGAAGTCTACAATTTTGTGCACCTTTTTAAAGCTTATAGAAACTTATATTTACTCATACAATTTCTTAAAAATGAATGCTTTATTTAATCAATATAAATCTAAAAAAGATCTTTTTAGATAATTCTTAACCCAAATGACTATAGATTTATCTTATTTTTAAAAGTTTGTGGGTCTGAGACTGTGCACTTAAGGAAAATTCAGGTGAGTAAATGATATGTATGATTTTCAGCTTATTTTTTGTGGTGTCTGCTGCACAGTCTTGTTCTATGGGTATCACTGTGGATCATTTTCTGTGGCAAAAAGGACTTTAAAACCATTGGGTTATTTTGACTCTGTCATTTAATTTTTAATGTGTTTGGTTATCAGAAGACACCCACATGCATTATTTGGTAATATGTGTTACCCTGATAATTTAAAATAGATTTGTTTTAAACAATAGATTATTTAAAACTCTATGAGGCTTGCTTGCTATGGTGCTCTAGCTCCAAAGAGCCAGTTAGAATAAACATGCATAAAAAACCATATCATCTTTTTGTAGCCTCTATTATACATCTATAGCTACATAAAGTTTATTTAATTTATCATGCTTTACTGAAATGCTATACATAGCTGTGTTAGGCGCACCGCTTTTTCTCTTACTGGTGAGAATGACCATAATTTGGCCTTTTAAATTGGTGCCTGACTCTTTTGAACCAAAAATAAAGAAAACAAAATTATAGTAATGAACTATAGTACCACAACTAGATTTATATCAGTAAATCTAATGTATAAAAGATAAAGTTATATAAGAAAAATCTAAAGTTCCAACCAAAGGACTTATCCCTGTTAAAGGACTGTGGAAGGTTCAAAGTGACTATCACCTCATAATGGGGTATGAAGGCTCTAGATTCGCCTACTTTTGGTTGATCTTAGTTTTAATTTTAATCACATAACTACACTTATTGTATACACTACCCTTTCTTTATGTTGATAATCTTGACGCTTACTGTCACCAATTGGAGCTTTGATCCACCTCTTAGTGTTTTTAAGCCAATGCCAAAATGTGCCATGCTTTCCCTACAAGCACCCAACTCTTCTGATCACTTTGACCTTCCTAAAGACTCAGATCTCCACCTCACACAATCCCAGGAGCTGGCTCACAGCCCCTTGTGATCATCTAGAGCAATATGCAATTTGGCCTTTAAGTGAATATGGCAAATGGTTACCATACAATAGTAATCAATTATGGAGTATCCCAGGAAGATATGCAGCCTGAAGGGTCCATAGCTTCACCTTTACAAGGGGTAGTTTGACCTTTGCTTCACTCATGAAGCAAATGTTGCAAATGCAGTTGTTATTCCCTTGGTATTCCAGGGAACCCCCTCCCACCCCTTATACCCAGTTTCCCACTGATACCACTGCTATGGTCAGTTTGTGGGCCTCCCCACCAACCTCCCCAAGATTATTACACAAAGAGCTGATTGCTAGATTGGTGGCATGTGGCTCTGACCTCATACTGCAATTTGTGGTACCCACCTGGAGCCGCTTAACTTGCAGGCCCTCATGCCTTTACAATCATCCACCTCATCTCAACTGAGACAACCCTTTTGATTCCCACTTTCAAAATGTCCCTTCTGTCCCTGACCATCTTTTCTGGGCCCAAGTAGAGGGAGGTTGAAACATCTTCCCCGCCTGTTTTTAATCTAACCACCTAAAATGGCGTGCCCCTTCATCACCAAAGCTGCAGATCACAAATCTAAGTCAAATCATGACCCCATCGCTGACCCAAAACTTTCTTTGACTGGGAACAATCCTCCCTCCTCCACCCCTCAAGGTGGTAGCTGCAGCGGACCCTGCATAAACCAATCAGTAGCCCTCTCAACAAGACTCCTCTCCTAATACAGCCAATCAGGGGCCTGACTAGACCAAATTACAAAAAAACTCCATCTAACCACCCACCCCAGTCCAAACATATTTCAATAACACATCATATTCAAAAAAAATCCCTGGGATTACTTTAAAGAAGTTAATGAATTGGGTAGTCCTGTTTCCAGTTTCAGTTAAGGCTCCTGGCCTAAAATGTACATCAATGCCAAATATGTAGCCCAATATCTGTCTCGGCATTATTCACCCTGCCCTGATGCTAGCACATTTTAAGGTGATCAAAAACTCACTTTAAGGGGCAGTTGTCTCCCCTGAGCTTACACCTCCAAAAAGTCATTGTAAAATAAGTCACAGCCTTGGCGAGGGCTTACCACTTCTGTAGTACCCACCAACATACACCCCATACACATAAAGGAAACCTCCACTTCCAGCAAGTTTCCAATAAATTGGTTCAAAAAGTTGCAATAGTCACAAATAACGTCCTAAAGACCCATAACACTACAAAAAATATCCCCATTTGCCACCATTACCAAAGTCTGCATTGAGGCCAGAAAAGCCCTTTCCAATTATATCACCAGCCTCCTAATGGCAAGAGTTGAGTTACAAGTCCTACTTTGCTACCTTAAACTATATTTTGATGATGCATCCATGACCATGCTCCCAAATTTTATACTGAACCCAGTGCTACCCAAATGAGAACAAAAAGCTTTCTAATCCCCCTTCACCATCTGCCATGGTCACCTAGTGGAATACCATTTTCCAACTTGGTTGGATTAAATTTAGTCTTGTGTCAGTTTTAGCGCTCTGTTAATATTGGTCTTGACCATTTTATGGTTTAGTTTAATTTGCTCTTTTGAGATTCAGTAATGTCCATCCTCTGGTTAGATTACCCCAAATAGATATAATGGAGTGCGGGGATTCTAACATCAAAAACATGAAGCAAAAAACATACATCCATACAGTCAAATTGTTGGATGCAAAAACCAAAAGTTAGAATTTTTCAGGCAATAATTAACTTGAACCAACTAATTTAGAGATATATACTTAGAAATTAATAGTTAAGTGAACATTCTATCTAAGTGAGCATCATATTGGGGTAGTATAAGGAGGTTCTGATCAGTAAATGCCACAAGATATCACTAATCTAACACCCACTATTAAATTTATGATTAGATTTCAATTTTCACCAATCAAATCTGTAATCTCTAGCACAATATACAATTAAATCCCAGGACAAAGTATCAAAAAAGCCATAAGTCAGTCTTTCTCTGGAAAGAAATTGAAATTACTGATTGAGAGGGCCTAAGAATCCTTGCAGCACCAAGTTCCCTATTTTTTATATAAATTTTTAAATTTTGGTATATAAAGGGTCTGATACAATCCACATTTTTATCTTGCATGCTTTGGTATAGTATAATTATCTTAGGACATTGTAAGACAATGTCAGTCTTGACCACAATTTTTTTGCTAAAAACAATGCATCTTTAATAAAAAAGCAAGGTTTACCATTTGTTAGATTTTGATGGTTGACTCAAAAATAAACCTTTTGAGAAAACCATCAATGCTGATAGATTACTCCCATTGATGGATCCTTAAATCCTTCCTGATTCATCTGCATAATCTGATAAATCAGATTCACCTCATAACTGCTCTGATTGCATCTGAAGTAACCTGATTATTGTAGCTAATAATAGCTATGATATAATCATATTATGGCCAATTATAAGTCCACTTAGGTGCAAAGTGGTCTCACGGCATTAACTAAATTGCACCTCCTAAATTAGTGCACTAATCTTAATGCACTAAGGCAGAAGCTTGGGTTTGATTAATGAAATCAATTTATTAAGCACTTAAACATAGATGTCCCAATTAAGGGAGTACTTAGTGCTATTGAGAGGCCTGCTGACATCCCAATTAGGGGTGCGTCATCTTTTATGTTCATATATATTTTATTCTCCATTTATTGTTATTTGTCAAGTTATGACATAGCTCTAATCGGGAAGATTTTGATGTTGAGTTTGCAACTAAAAATTGTCCCTATTATGAGAGTAAAATTGCCTTTAATCAGGCTGAAACAATTGTTATTTTTAGTTAATTCATGGGCCAAATTAGCTTGGGGATTTTTATAATTATTGCCATGACCAGCAGAGGATTGGCACAATATGAATGAACTCATCTAATAGATGAGTTCAGCCAGGAGATGCCTGAGAGGTATATAATACTGGCGCCTGGATGATTAATAAAACATCATCATTTACCATCTAGATATTGATCATTAATACCTACTGTCGCTTAGTTTATTAATTATTGTTATTCATTTGTCATCTGTCTGATATTTGTATCCATTACCTTTATGTCTATATTAGATAGTTGTGTGTGTTTATACTTCCCAAAGAGAAGTACATAGTTACCTGATGGAGAAGTAGTCCCAATTATAGAGGAATAATTTCCTAATTTTGTATGAAGACAGAAGGTCTCATATTTGTTGTTGCCAATAGACTTAAGAACGGTGAGCGTACTGGAGTTACTTGGCTGTTATCAAGGATTATCAGAGAATCTACTTCCTGAGTATGAGCAGGAGTTTCATTTGAAAAGAGAGTTTTTATCCTTAAATTCATTGTTAAGTCATTTTAGCTTGCACCATTGGCTGAAAACTTAACATTTTGGTGCTTACTACAGGGGCATACAACTATCTAATATGGATGTGGGCAACCAGCTTTCAGAATTTGCCAGAAAATACAGTGACAACGAGATGGAAACAAGAAATGTTTAGTTTATTGAAATTTTTATATTAAATCGTTCTGACAATGAGGAGGGGAATGAGTACTCATTAGAGCTAATATTGACTGGGTTAACAATTCAAATCCCAGAAGGGCTTTATGGTGAAGTTTATCAACCTTTATCCTGAACTCAACTCAATCCTAATGTGGCGCCTGGGATAATTATTCTTGGACATCAAGAAATTAGTGTCCTCCCATCTAGTACTAAAAAAAAGAAATTAGTGTCCTCTGTGCAAACATGCAGAATCGGCCAATTTTTATCAAAAGGCACCAGGTGGTTGCCTATCTCCATCTTATTCCTATTACGGAGATTGAATCTTTCCACAATTTTAGAACCCTGGATGAGCTAAGGCTTCCTGATGATGAGTTGGATTATGTGCATAATGTCATACTTGTGGCTAATTTAGGGGAACTAAATGATCAGGAAAAGGACCAAGTTTGAGGATTATTCAAGAAATACCATGAGATATTCTCCAAGGATGATTTTGACCTGGGATGTGCGAGAGGAGTGACCCATATGATAGATACTGGGGACCATTTACCTATCTGATTGAGGCTAATTAGGCATTCAAAAACTGCTGAAGAGGTTGTGTCAAAGGAAATTAAGGACTTCTTGACCGTGGTATATTGATGCCATCCAAGAGTCCATGGGCTGCCCCAATTCTCAATGTAAAGGAGAAAGATGGGAGCAACAGGGTTGTTATTGACTACTGGAAGCTTAACAACATTACAAAAAAGGATTTCTATCCTCTCCAGCATATTGATGATGCCCTAGACAGGCTTGGGGGTGCAAATTTCTTATCAGCGATGGATTTAATTAGTGGGTATTGGTAAATTGATCTGCCCAAAGCTGAGCGAGAAAAGTGCGCCATTATTACCCAAGAAGGGTTATTTCAACCAACGCGGATGCCCCAAGGAATCTGTAATTCTCTGGCAACCTTTCAGAGAGCGATGGACACTATACTGGGCGATCTTAAATTGTCATGTGTACTAGTATACCTAGATGATATAAACATATTCAGCCATACCTTTGATGAACATCTGGAACACCTGGAAGAGGTTTTCAAGAGGTTATCGCGGCTGCAAACTTGAAGATCAAGCCCCAAAAGTGTCAATTCTTTAAGGACCAGCTGGAATACCTTGGGTTTGTAACTGATAAAGAAGGTCTTCGGTCACAACTAGCCAAATTGGAAGCAATATATAAAATGAAGAGGCCCAAATCCAAGCAAGATATTCAAGTATTATTGGGCATGATTGGGTACTATTGCCAATTTATTGCTGACTTTTCTCAAATCAGAGAACCTTTATTTTATCTACTTAAGGATAAGGTATCTTTTGAGTGAACTTTTGGCCTGCCAGGAGGCATTTGACCAGCTTCGTTTGGCCCTATTAGTTGCACCAGTGTTGCGCTATCCTGACTTTGACTGGGAGTTTAATATCCAGACTGATGCGTCATTTACGGCATTTGGAGCTGTTTTGTCCCAAGTTGGAGAAGATGGCGAAGAGCATCCAATAGCTTATGCTAGTCGGACCCTAAATTCCCATGAAAGAAACCATACTGTGACAGAAGAGAGTGTTTGGCAGTTATATATACCTATAGAAAATTCAGAGTATACCTTCATGGAGTGCATTTCACCATAGTTACTGATCATGCATCCCTAAGCTGGCTTAACAATTTGAAGGAGCCAGAAGGACATTTGGCTCGCTGGGCACTTAAGTTGCAGGCTTATGACTATATCATCAAGCACTGGGCTGGTGCTAAGCATCAGAATGCTGATTGTTTGTCCCATCTGCCCATTGTAGCAACCCTCTTCCAGCCTGCAGATGCCTTGTTTCAGAAGATGGTTAGTGAAACTTTTGCCGATGAGCCCAAACAAGTGCAGAAAATTCTCTCTGAGTTGACAAAGGACACCTACACTGAAAAAGAAGTCTTATTCAAGGTGATTGATGGGAAGAAATATATATTTCCACGTCCCTCAGCTCAAGCAGATCTAATTTTGGCTGCTCATAAGGCCATTTGCCACGGAGGATTTAAGAAAACAAAGGAGCAGCTTAAGCAAAATTACTATAGGTAATCAATGCATTTTGACATCCATGAAACTTTAAACCGTTACGAAGAGAGCCAAGGGGAAAACCCTTTCAAAAAGCTATCTCATACCAGCTTGTTAGGCCCACATTTGCTTGGAACACTATATCTATAGATGTAATTGGACCCTTCCAATTAGCAATGCAAAAGCCAAATATATTATTGTGGCAATCGATCATTTGACAAAATGGGTCAAAGCCAGGGCTATTCTGGACTTAGGAGCCTCAACAACTGCTAAATTTGTTTTGGAGCAAGTTATTCATTGGCACAGATGTCCTCAATTCATATAAACGGATAATGGCACAAATTTTACTGCAGTTATTATCCAGAAGCTCAATGAATTAATGGGAGTGCGTGGTGTTCTGTCAAGTCCATACCACCCATAAACAAATGGTGCAGTGTAACGAGTTAATGGAACACTAGTCAATATCCTAAGGAAGCTGAATTCTCAGAAGCCCTCCAAATGTAGAACTTTCCTCAGTTATGCCATTTTTGCCTATAACATTTCTTACCATTTGGCCACAAAGATGTCGCCTTTACAACTTCTATATGTTAAGCATCCAGCCTTACCACCATTGTTGTATTCCTTGCTACAAGAACCCCAGGAATTGAGTTATTCTCAGTATGTCAAGAGGCTTGCAGAAACCTTAATTAAACTGCAAGCCCAGGCTTTTGATAATGGTTTCAAACTTCGTAAGGCCCAACATGAAAAAGATTAAAAAACCCAATACAATCTGCCTGAATTTGCTGTGGGGCATGAAGTATTATTTTGTAATACCCATGGTTTGGGCTGAACACACAAGGTAAATCGCATCTGGGTTGGTCCATTTGATGCTTTAGAGAAAACTTCAAACTTTTCCTACACTATTAAGGAGAAAAATTTGGGGCATGTCTATAATCGAGTCCATGCTAAACTCCTAAAGAAGTTTAAGAAGAGGGCCAATTAGAAGAGAGAAATTTAAACATAAGTATATACAAATATAAGAAAAGAATAAATAGGAGAAATTAATAATAACAATAAGAATATATATATATATATAATTATAGTAAAAGAAAAAATATAATATTTCCATCACCTATATATATAGTAAAAGAATAACAAGATTTTATATTACAAGTAATAAGAAAATTATAATTTTTAATAGATAAAGAGAATTTTATTCCTCCACTTTAAGGGAGGGAGGCGACGCAGAACCCAATTTTTCATCTTCATGCGCCAATTTGGCTCAATCTAGTTGCTGGGCAACAAGGAAAAGGGCCATTGCAGCATAAAGCCAAATGCATTGTGTACTCGTTGTAGATGACTCCCAGCGAATGATTGGGAGAGGAGGCACAAACTGTAGTAGTTACCTGATTGAGCCCAAAATTGGGTGGAGAACAAGCGCTCAGGAGAAGATAGTTGACTAAAAAATCAGTTCAATACTGATAAATCTCTGGGGTTGATAATCTAATGCAATACCCTGGGTTTTCCACCACTAGATAAGAGGGGGAACATGCAATAAATCACCTGAGGGCATCTGGTTGGGGAAAATATGCATAAGATGGCCGACTAAAGCCATTTTGGGAAAATATTCATAAGCGTTATCCTGATGAAGGGCATTGAAAGCTTCCTGAATGGCAGAGCAAAAACGAACATCTTGAATGTAATGGGTATTCAAAACCAAAGAGAAAGAAAAATTGGGCCAATTTTTAAGTGGCATGGACCAGGAACCAAGGACCTCCTCCACAAAACTGTCAACCTGAACAAAATCTTGAGGTCAAACGGAGGGATCTTCGGCAAGCAAAAGATGATTAGGATCATAAAGGCGATCATATTTGGCCCAAGTTTCATTGAGTTGTTGGCCCAATGAGAATAGTTGGATGACCCCAACACCACATTGTAATTTCGAGCCATTGGAAAATGGCCAAGTACAAAGATGAACTTCACCAGAAGATCACCATCCAAAAGAACTAGTTGGAGCAAAAAGGTTGGCTCCCTCAGATCAAAAGAGCGCCTGAAGTTGTCCACCGAGACAATTGTGGAAGCACTAGACCAAAGTTCGTACCCTATTGATCCTTGGGTAGGATCCACAAATGGGACAACCTCCTCCTCAATGATGGGTTCAAGCTGAGTAGACATCATGATGGTCAGTGCAGGAAGAAACTGGACTAACTCTGCTGCCTGGAGAGAACCTAAGAACAGATGAATATGCATATTTTTGTTCAGTTGGATAAACTGATGCCACTGTTCAGGTTCAAGGGAAGTGACAAAATTGTGATATGCAGAGGACAAGCTGTTTTCAGACATTGAAGATGAATTTGGGAAAATTCAGGGTTTATATTCCAGTCAAGTGGGAAAATGTTAGATTTTGATGGTTGACTCAAAAATAAACCCTTTGAGAAAACCATCAATGCTGATAGATTACTCCCATTGATGGATCCTTAAATCCTTCCTGATTCATCTGCATAATCTGATAAATTAGATTCACCTCATAACTGCTCTGATTGCATCTGAAGTAACCTGATTATTGTAGCTAATAATAGCTATGATATAATCATATTATGGCCAATTATAAGTCCACTTAGGTGCAAAGTGGTCTCACGGCATTAACTAAATTGCACCTCCTAAATTAGTGCACTAATCTTAATGCACTAAGGCGGAAGCTTGGGTTTGATTGATGAAATCAATTTATTAAGCACTTAAACATAGATGTCCCAATTAAGGGCGTACTTAGTGCTATTGAGAGGCCTGCTGACATCCTGATTAGGGGTGCATCATCTTTTATGTTCATATATATTTTATTCATTATTTATTGTTATTTGTTAAGTTATGACATAGCTCTAATCGGGAAGATTTTGATGTTGAGTTTGCAACCAAAAATTGTCCCTATTATGAGAGTAAAATTGCCTTTAATCAGGCTGAAACAATTGTTATTTTTAGTTAATTCATGGGCCAAATTAGCTTGGGGATTTTTATAATTATTGCCATGACCAGCAGAGGATTGGCACAATATGAATGAACTCATCTAATAGATGAGTTCAGCCAGGAGATGCCTGAGAGGTATATAATACTGGCGCCTGGATGATTAATAAAACATCATCATTTACCATCTAGATATTGATCATTAATACCTACTGTCGCTTAGTTTATTAATTATTGTTATTCATTTGTCATCTGTCTGATATTTGTATCCATTACCTTTATGTCTATATTAGATAGTTGTGTGTGTTTATACTTCCCAAAGAGAAGTACATAGTTACCTGATGGAGAAGTAGTCCCAATTATAGAGGAATAATTTCCTAATTTTGTATGAAGACAGAAGGTCTCATATTTGTTGTTGCCAATAGACTTAAGAACGGTGAGCGTACTGGAGTTACTTAGCTGTTATCAAGGAATATCAGAGAATCTAATTCCTGAGTATGAGCAGGAGTTTCATTTGATAAGAGAGCTTTTATCCTCAAATTCATTGTTAAGTTATTTTAGCTTGCACCATCTGCCAAAAACTTAACACCATTGTAAATGAATGAAGCCATATCAGATAAGTTGTACAGAGAACAACTAGAACCTTCAGTTCATACATCTCTACAACCAAATCTTTTCTTAGGCTTGATCAACCATATACAAATTTAAAAACTGGTGATTACTACATGGTGTCTCAGAGTTGTTAAGGTGAAAATGTTAATTAAAAAATGAAAAACAATAAATATTATATTTTATTCCCTTCAATGTATTGGGCAGTGTAACTAGGTGTAAAATATCTCTCATTGTGAGATACCACTACACAGTCTAAGAATCTGGTTTTAGGAAACATTTGAGCTTAACATGCCCAAAAACAAATTAGGAACAATACTTATATATATTAATACCACCATTTAACAGCTGTTGAATAAAACTTACTTAAAAAAGATCAAATTTAGCCATTCTTGGACCTCTGACATTTATTTACCACGAGGAGTCACTATCCCTATCCACATTTCATCCTATAAGTCAGTTAATGATGCAGACTACTAACTATAATGATTTATGCATCCATAATAAGTCATATTTTTAAAAGTTTTGGGGATGCACCACCAGAAGGTGATCAGAAAATGGGATTAACTCAGAATCTCCATGTCAATTAATTATAATTTTATGACACTCCCTGCTTATATCAGAGAAAACCTGAGACTACAATGGACAGATGATCTTTTTAAAAAAAAGCTTAAAAAAATCAACCTTCTTTATTATGTGTTTTACCAGGTTCTTTTATAAGCAGTAATTACTGTTCTCAGGATTCTATGATCAATGTGTAAAATCAAGACCAAAAAGCATTTTTTACTTAATGATCCATATACAGCTTCAAGTACACATGGGCTCAGAATATAATACAATTTAAAGAATTAGTCCAAGAGTTGCTGTAAGTCCTGGGGAACATCCCCTGGCTCTTGATCAGGCCATCTTCCAATTTCCAAGTAAAAAGACACTGAAGAGGATGGCGGTACTCCTCGTTACTCAGGGCGATCTCGCTCACATAGTAGATGAGCAATGGGTAACAGCTCTTCTGCTTCAGATCCCACCCCCAGTACCCACACTCACCTTAGCAGAACTGTTGCAGGGAATTAGCAAAATCTGTGCCGAGATTGTTGAATTGAAATTGGTCAGATCTATTTTTGAGTGGCAATCTGGCTGATGCCCAAATCTCAAATGGCTGAAAATGCATGAAGACTGAGGTATCAGCCGGAATGCCTGACAGTTCCAATTTGATCAATATGCTGATAGAACTTACATTGGGTGCCATCAATGAGGTTTTGAAGCCCTCTGTTAGCAATTTGGGTGTTGTGGCCAATGTGATGCCATTGACCAAATGGACAGTTCAGCGACCGAGCGTGGGCAGGTTGGGCGTCCTGAACCCATTCCCAACCAAATTGACCCGCCCCTATGTGGGGTGGCCTTGGGGGATTCCTGTTGCTCGTTGGGCCAAACGCCATCGCACCAACCATCAGAAATGTAGTCAAACCCCGGTTTAGACATTTGAGGTCAAACTGACAGTGACTCAGCCCACCGCAAAAATTTTGTAATATTGGTTCTCAAGGAACAAGCCTGCCCATTCCCAAACAATTCGCTGGTTAGGTCGAAATTGTGGGACCTGATACCAGCTTGTCACTACCCCAATTGACCACTATTTAATCAGTTGCATGGCACTGAGAAAATTGTTGGTCAATTTTTCTTTCCCTTCAATAAAATTTTACCAAAAACTAAACAATTCTTATTTTTTCTTCTGACTGCATCCCTGATGGCATTTCCCTGGTGGCCTGTCAGTTCATATACCAGATGGGCTCTACCAGTACTTTTGGTCACTATGGCCCCCTCTGTCTTCAATTGGGCTCAGCGAGTCCATTATTTTTGGCTCTACAACCCCATTTTCACTAACTTCCTGCAGCATAATTGGGGATCTTGTGGCCTTATGTCCACCAATTGCAAGAGAGAATCCATCTCCTTGCCACCCTGGTTGAAATGGCTCCATATGCCGAGGATCTCATCAAATCTATCTCAGTGATTCCACCCCCTGCAGCTAGACCCCCTGGGTCAGGAGTGGGTTCAGTATGGTCCATCGTCGGGATCATTCTCACCATGTTGCTGCACAAACACTTCATCATTTCCCAATGCCTGGCTCCATATCAAGTCATTCAGTCAGCAATGACTCTGGCATTTTGGTTTGCTTTTTGGGTGCTTATGCATCCCAACTGTCAGGCCAGTCTAAACTTCTTCTGCCGTTTCCATGACATAATTGACCAACCATTACTTCCAGCCACTTCCGCCTTGTTCTTTGAACTGGGTGCCGCAGTGGTTACTCTCTACCAAATGAATGTGCAATCAGTAGTTTGCTGTTTGTTTGGTAACTTTCTGACTTTGGGAGAAGTATCCGCTCTACCTTGGGAAATCTTCTTCAAGCCACCCAAGCTGCACAGATTTCGTCTCCTCCGCCTTCCTCTGGCCTGGAGGGAAGATCGAGTGTCCCCTCCCAGGAGATCACCAATCAAGTTCTTGACGCACTCGCCAAAATGCAAATGTGTACAGCAATTGCAATATATAACGCTTCTGCGTCATCTCATGCACAATATGGGCTCACATTGTTAGACGCTGTGGATGGGGATGCCCGCAGTTGGGTGAGAGGTCTTTTGTGTTCTTCCTCACAAGCAGGAGACTCCACCACACTGATGGCTGTCATGTCGGCCGCCCTAAAACCCCCTGTGTCCCAATCAGATCACTTATTCAGACTGATCTATGCCATGGCCAAAGCCCCTAGCTTGGTTTCCTTAATTTTTACCTTTCATGAACTGGCCTCCGCATCAGGTCTATCTATTGATATGCTTCAAGCAGTCTTTAGATCAGGCTTGGATTTGGGTTCCGCTCATCACATGAACTGGTCTATTGTCCAAGGATCAGTAGGTCAAATATGTGCCACTGCAACTACTATCAATGCCTTCCCTCGCCATGTTTCCCATTATCAGAAGGGAAATTTTATGAGAGGATTACCCAACGAAGATGCAGATGACGCGCCTGTCTCTGAATTAGTGGTAGACTTGGGTACCAATCTTACCATAACCCCAGAGTCTGAATTGGCAGCTGCAGAGTTAACTACCAATGATTATTTTCAAGCTCAGATGGAGGAAATCGTTTCCCCCACCCTCGTACTTCCAATTTTCGCTCCAGTGAATGACCCCAATATTACCCCCAATATACCCATTATTTCTTCAGTTGTAAATGAGTTGGTCAAATCTTCCAATTAACAGAATTTTGCTTGTTTCCTTGTACCTATGAAGATCAGTGTCAGCCCACATCATGTTTCCTTTGAAGCTCTGGTGGATACTGGAGCTGCAGGGAACTTCATGAGTGTTGAGTTGGCACAACAATTAAAACTGGAAATGGATGTGGGCTCCTCAGTAATAGTGGCCTCATCTGCTTATCAGTCCTCATATGTCATTTGACAACCGGTACACTTTTCAATCCACCAGTTCAACTTCTGCGATCGTTTTTTGGCTATGCCAAAGTTGGTGTTTCTGGTAATCTTAGGTGTGGGGTGGTGGCGCTGACAGCATGTGAAGATTCATTTAGAGTCTAATACATTGTCATTTACCAATGAAGATTCGGAGGGAGAGTTCCCTCTGATCAACACCCTCAAGAAGATACAAGGAACCAGCTCTATCACTACCCTGGTTACTTCTGCAGGCATTCTGGACAATTTCCCCAAAAGCTTAATGTGATATCGGAGAATCTTCAACATGGAAAAGGTGGATCTCCTGCCTAAGCACTCTAGTACGATTGTGGGTTTTGAACAACCATGGAGTTGGTGAACATCAACTGTCTGTTGTATCCCCATACAGCGGAGGAGGAAGTTGCACTCAATACCTGGTTAGACGATATGTTGAAAAAGGTTGGTTGTTCAAAGAGACCTCACCCATCGCCTCCCCCATTGTTTTTGTAAAAAAATCGGATGGTTCTCTCTGTCCCTGTGTGGATTATGGTCATTTGAACAAAGTAACAGTTTCTGATCCCTACCCATTGCCTCTGGAGCAGACAATTGGCCCGGCAATTTTAAAATCCTGTGTGTTCTCAAAACTGGATCTGGTGAAAGCTTTTTAACCAAATTTGGGTAATGGAAGGGCAGGAATGGTTAACTGCGATCTGAATGAAGCGAGGCATTTTTCAATTTCATGTAATGCCCTTTAGGCTAAAGAATGCTCCTGCTACGTTTCAACAGATGATCAACAATGTACTGGGTGACCTCCGGTTTACTTGTGCAATTGCTTACATTGATGATATCCTGGTTCACTACCCAACTCCCAAACAACACGCTACTGACTTGGAAGCAGTGGTGGTCGCCTTGCATAAAGCAGGGTTGTTCCTCAAAGCTTCCAAGTGTGAGTTTTATAAGGAGGAGGTTACTTTCCTTGGGAACCTGGTTCTTAAAGATGGTGTCACAATCCCTCCCAACAAGTTAGATGCAATCTGAGAATGGCCAACTCCAACTATGCAGAAATGGCTTCAGAGTTTCTTGGGAACTATCATCTTTCTAAAAAAATTTTCCCCAGCACTTTCCCAGTTGGCTGCACCGCTCCACCCCCTTCTGGGAAAAACGTACCATTTTTTAGATGTCCAAATGTCAGCAGGCGTTCAAATCGATCAAGGGGGTGTTCATGTCTCCACCTATCTTGAAACACGCTGATCCCACCAAACCATATATGTTGCATTTGATGCCTCATCAGTAGCAGTGGGATTGGTGTTGCTTCAGGAGCACGATGGTTTTGAACATCTGGTTGCTTACTTTTCCCAAAAGTTCACAGCCGTGGAGCAGTCTTGGGCCATTTATGACAAAACATGGCAGCTGTTGCATGGGCATTAACTCATTGGTGGTATCTGTTGCAGAGTGCCCACCATGAATTAACGGTCTGCATGGATAACCAGGCCCTTTTGTATTTCCACAAACCTCAAAAATTGGCGCATCGGTAGGCCCAAACCTATCAGGACCTGTGCAGTTTTGGCTTTAAATACAAATTTATTAAAGGTGCGCTCAATGTACTTCCCAATATCCTAAGCCACAGTCCCACCCACTGCCCCTCAGAACCTGAGGAAGTGGATCTCATTACCATGATTCCTGCCACTCAGATTCTGTTGATTATTCCCCCCATTGTTTCCTCTGTTGCATTGGCTACCAATGCCCTGTTATTGGCTCAGGTTTTAGCTGATCAAATGGCCTGCCCTGAGGGCGTGGAGTTGGTCGAGCAGTTGGTCCACTTGAGTCAAAAACACTCCCTATACTCCTTAGAAGAGGGACTCATTTACTTCCATTCTCACATTTGGGTTCCCCCCTCCTTCCGATCGAAGGTATTCTGTGCACATCATGATCCCCCATGGTCAGACATCATAGTAACAATAAATGCATCAATTTGATCAAGCAAACCTTTAATTATGCGGGACTGACCAAAGAGGTCCCAGCTTGGATCGCTGATTGTGTTACTTGCGCTAGGGCCAAGTCAGATTGCTCTGGAAAAAATGGCCTCCTGCACCCCTTACAGCAGGCGGAAGGTCCATGGACCTTGGTGTCTGTGGACTTTATCGTTGAACTCCCCTGTTCTAATGGGTTCACAGCAGTGATGGTAGTGGTGGATCATTTAACGAATTTTCCCTTTTTATCCCTTGTACTTTCATGATTACGTCGGAAGAAACTGCCCATCTTTTTGTACACTATGTGGTTTCAATGTTCAGTCTTCCCCAGGAGATCATCAGTGACTGGGGTCCACAGTTTACCGCGCAGTTTTGGAGTGAACTCCTCTGTGATCCTGAAAATATCCCCCTGTCAATCCATGGCATATCACCCTCAGTCTGACAGACAGACCAAGCGGGTTAATCAAGCCCTCTAAAAGTACCTGCGTTGCTATGCTGCAGAAGCACAGGATACTTGGACCAGTGACATGCCCCTCGCTCAATTCACTTACAATAATGGGACCCACGCGTCCATGGGGTTTTCCCCTTATGAGCAACGTTGGGTTATAATCCTTCATTTTTGGTTGGGCCATGCTTGAGGCCGGAGGTTCAAGCTGCCGTGGACCACACTGCCCATATCTGATCAACTCAAGCTTTAGTGCGGGAACACCTTACCAAAGCCATT
Source organism: Massospora cicadina (assembly GCA_022478985.1). Lineage (NCBI taxonomy): Eukaryota > Fungi > Entomophthoromycota > Entomophthoromycetes > Entomophthorales > Entomophthoraceae > Massospora > Massospora cicadina. The sequence continues at coordinate 33,482 of JAKSZP010001713.1, forward strand.
GATGACAACAAGTGGTTCACTGGATTGCAAGCGCCTTCTGGTCATGATTTTATGGTGGGTTCCTACGTCATGCTCAATACCCGTCATTTGCAAATTCAAACCCCTTCCCGCAAGTTTGCCAGTAAGTGCTTGGGCCCCCATTTAGTGGAGGAGGTATTGGGTAACAGGGAGTTCCAACTGAAGCTTCCTGTGCATTGGAAGCAGCACCCTGTTTTCCATGTTTCCCAGCTGTCACCCTTCAAGGGTGCAATTCCCATGGAACTGGAACTGATCATTTTTGATGATGGGGAAGAAGCTGAGGTAGAGGCCATCCTGGCATCCCGGAAGTCGCGATGTTCAATCCAATATCTAGTGGCCTGGAAAGGGTATCCGGCCTACAAAAATAGTTGGGTCAAGGCGCGCGATTGTGCAAATTGCATGGACCTGGTTGAGACTTTCCATACATCCCACCCCGAGGCTCCCCGCCCCCCCAGAAAGTTGCGATAATTATGGCTATCAAGTTACCTAAGGCACACAAGAATATGGCTCTGGTGCAGTTTCTTGGTGGTGGTGCCCTCCCTTTGGAAAAAGGAAAGGGTAATGTAAATCCCAGGGAACATCCCCTAGCTCTTGATTGGGCCATCTTCCTGTTCCTGAGTAAAAAGACACCAAAGAGGATGGCAGTACCCCTCATTACTCAGGGCAATCTCACTCATGAAGTAGATGAGCGATGGGTAACAGCTCTTCTGCTTCAGATCCCACCCCCAGTACCCACACTCACCTCAGCAGAACTGTTGCGGTGAATTAGTGAAATCTGCACTGAGATTGTCAAATTGAAATTTGTTGGATTTATTTTGAGTGGCAATCTGGCCGATGCCCAAATCTTGAATGGCTGGAAAGGCATGAAGACTGAGGTATCAGCCAGGACGCCCAACAGTTCCAATTTGATCAATATGCTGATAGAACTTACATCAGGTGCCATCAACAAGGGTTTGTAGCCCTTTGTTGGCAATTTAGGTGTTGCAGCCAATGTGATGCCATTGACCAAACGGATGGTTCAGTGACTGAGCGTAGATGGTTTGGGCGTCCCGAACCTGTTCCCAACCAAATGGACTCACCCCTATGTGGGGTGGCCTTGGGGGATTCCTGTCGCTCATCAAGCCAAATTCCATCGTGCCAACCATTTAAAATGTAGTTGAACCCTAGTTCAGATGTTTGAGGTCAAACTGACAGTGAATCGGCCCACCGCCAAATTTTGCAATGTCAGTTCTCAAGGAACAAACCTGCCCATTCTCAAACAATTCGCTGGTTAGGTCGAAATTGTGGGACCTGATCCCAGCTTGTCACTAACCCAATTGACCACTATTTAATCAATTGTATGGCACCGAGAAAATTGTTGGTCGATTTTCTTCCTTTCCCTTCAATAAAATTTTACCAAAAAACTAAACAATTCTTGTTTTTTTTTCTTTTGACTGCATCCCTGATGGCATTTCCCTGGTGGCCTGTCAGTCCATATACCAGATGGGCTCTACCAGTACTTTTGGTCACTATGGCCCCCTCTGTCTTCAATTGGGTTCAACGAGTCCAATATTTTTGGCTCTCAACCCCATTATCACTAACTTCCTGCAGCATTTATGGGGATCTTGAGACCTTATGTCCACCAATTGCAAGAGAGAATCCATCTCCTTGCCACCCTGGTTGAAATGGCTCCATATGCCGAGGATCTCATCAAAACTATCTCAGTGATTCCACCCCCTGCAGCTAGACCCTCTGGGTTAGGAGTGGGTTCAGTATGGTTTGTCATCAGGATCATTTTCACTATGTTGCTGCACAAACACCTCTTCATTTCCCAATGCCTGTCTCCATATCAAGTCATTCAGTCGGCAATGCCTCTGGAATTCTGGCTTGCTTTTTGGGTGCTTATGCATCCCAACTGGCGAGCCGGTCTAAACTTCTTCTGCCGTTTCCATGACAGTTGCATCAACGTTGCTAGTAAAATCCTTGGTAGAAGGTATCTAGGTTCCTGCTGGTCCCCACAGACCTAACAGAAATCCAGGGCCCACAGGCTTCTTGAGCTATTAACCTTCTGGGACCATTATCCTACTTGAACCTTAGGCTTTCAGGCTTTTGGGACCACCTGAGCCTTTTGGTGATATATGCTAAGTAACTAGGGGTGCAGAGGATCCTTAGAAAAAAGGAGATATCACCCTTGGTCTAGGAATTAAAAAGCCTGAATAATGGCGTAGCTCATGGAAGTGATGTCCTACTTGATGGAACTCCAAACAGTACAACCCTCACTTTGAGAGCACTCGATTAGAGCTTGATAATATTTGGATGTTTTCTATAATAAAAGAAGTTCAATTTACTAATTATATGAAAAATGCGGCAACCAAAGAGCCTAGGCCATTAACTGCAGATGCCATTTGAAGAAAGCCAATATGTTGAGCTTCAGGCATTAAAGCACTTGAATTAGAAAACCTTATCAGCCACCATTAACTAATAATCAGGAAGAATTCCAGGATGACATGGAGAGATTATGACAACATTTTAATCAGGAGGTCTGAGAAGTATTTTATTAAACATATCCAATATGTACTTTCATCACTGAAAACAATACAATAATTTTAAAGATTGTGTCCCCTCATAACATAAAGATAAGGTAAATGTAATTTTTGTAGGAATATATCTTTATTAATTGGAAGAATTATGCTGCCAAGCTCCATTGAGATAAGACCAAAATTGACCACCATTGGCTTTTCTGCCAATGCTACTTGTACCATTAACATCTCTCCTACAGGATGTCCCAGGATTTTTTTCAAAACCCATCAGTGCATTTGCACAGCAATATTATTAAGCTGGACCTAGACTACCTAGCCAATCACTGTATTGGCTCTAGACACTTGTGAACCATCTTAATTACTTAAGTTTAAATAATTGATCATCTTTACAAAATGGCCAATCATATATACATGTTTATTTATTATTAAACTTATAATGGACACTCTGAGAAAAGTCATTGATCTCTATATTAGACCATACCTTTGTGAACTCGGTTAGTGTCAAAATTTTACCTAGATGAGATCCTCCAATGATTTACCGTTATTTAGGATGATATGGTCAATCCCAGCGGAATAGATTATTGACTGAATTTCTTGTTATTTGATATGATTGCTGGTTAGTTGCTCCCCAATTTAGCTGAGATGAAATTAGTATTTTTCCGAGTTTGGAAGTAGGTTTGAGTGGGCCCAATTGGTGGCCCCAACTTAGTATAAGAATCACCAGCAACTAATAGCCAAGTATTATTCAATTAGTATCAGTCAGCGGAATCAGTGTCTGATGCCAACTGCCATTTGTGGACCATTGTAGGATTTCCAGTGGAAAGCCAATGTATATGCTTCAAGAATCTATGATTTCACTGCTTATACTGATAATCTGAGGCCAACGGATCTGACTTATGAGTTTGAGGTGGCCAAAGTTGTTTCCAGTGCCTCATTTATTATAATCAATTAATTGAGATAAGATGAGAAGAGATGTCAGCGAGATACCGAGATATTCTGAATCAAAGCGAGTGACCAAAGTTGTTTCCAGTGCATTATTATCAACTTGAAGGTCAAACCCAAATTGGACATTTATTTAGATTAATTATTTATATGGCTCACTAGCGACTTAAGGCCAAGGATGAGCCAAAACTAACTTGGACATTGGGAAGGACGGAGTGAGAGGGTCGACGCCAGGGAAGAGAATAGTGCAGTAGTAGAAGTAGAGTGATTGGCTGGAAGAACCAGCAGAAGAGCTGATAGATTGGTGGTGGGTGCAGTAGCCCTTTTATAAATAGTATAAATACCTGGCGCTTCCTTCTTAATAAATATCTCCCTTTGCCTATTTTATCTTTTGTTATATGTTTATATTTATTTTGTTGGTTGGAGTTTAGGCTAGGGGATCCCCAAATGGAGCAGGTGACACGACAAGGGGTTAGCTAGTGCTGCTGGCCCCGTCGCCTAAGGCGAAATGGCAAGGGATAACCAGTCTTCATACTGGTTGGCCTGTCAACTAGCAGAGCCCATAGTCAATTTTTCCGACAGTGAACTAGATAGATGATTTGTTAGAAAAAGCATAATAGTAATAAGCTCATCAGTGCAACAGCAATTGAAGTTTTTCATGATTTTCTGTATTTGGCTTGACTTATTGCTCAGGCAAACATAGCTGAGTTTTTTCCTCTTGAATAAATAATAAGTGTCTTAGGTTATGTCCCGTGACTTCCATTAAGCACAGCACAAGCAAGTGTGCAACTAGTGCAACGTGAGAATAGATTAGGGAGGTATCACTTAGTTTATAAAAAGCCATGGTGAAAAAGACAAATCAAGAATGCCTTCAGAGAAGTTTGCAGAATTAGAATAAGATAAAGGTTGAGAGGTCCATGTAATATGATTACATATAGTTAATAGTTTTAATATCATTCTATATAAGATTTTTTAATGTGTCTACTATTAATTATAATTCTTTATTGTTTAATTAGGTGGAAACTTTGCATTGTCTCTGTTAAAGATGAACTCATTAAAAAAGTTATTAAATGTTTATGCATCAGTGGAATTCTTCTTTATCACCTTAAAGGGGACAAATCATGCATTCATCAAATGTTTTTTACACTAAACAATGGTTGTCATAATTAGCACTTGATTGCCTACCTTGGATCTTTGCAGCTCACGTGGTAATGTAAATCCATATTGAGGTCCATAGTTTGCTTCACTAGTCTGTTTGAAAAAGGTTCTGTTTCCAGCTTAATTCAGTAGAGGTCATGTCTAACAAGTAGCGGTTAGGATACAGGGTAGTAATGTTTTCCACATAATGAAAACAAGTGCAGTAATGTTGGGTGTTGGAGATTTGGTATTAAATGAGTAATAAGCTATATACACTAGGAAGACCACATTGACTGATACACCATTAAGGTTATACTATTCAAAATAGCTTACAAGAGAATAAACTTGCCAATGGATTACACGCAAACAACTGTATTTGAGGTGAGTTAACCTTGGGACAAATACCACATCAATTTTTTAGCCACTACTGGTTTCAAACCTGTATTAAATAAACCTGCACTAAGTGGAAGCAGGAATTATTCTGCCAGTCTAAACAACCCTTGAGTGCATACAAAGAGATTAGTAAATCAAGTAGTTGTATTATGAATTGGGAGGGACTTGGCACAAGTTGTCTGATCAGTATATAACAAATAATGAGAAATATTTGTTGATAATAGAAACGATTGAAAATCCTAGTGAGGAGCAAAGCAAACGCCAGGGCTTAACAGCCCAGTCAATATGCCAACCTCAGCTCACTTAACTTTAGAGGCTAACTCATTGCTCAAGGGATCTACTTAGTGCAGATTAGGCACCAGACAACCTTTGCTAACATCAGATCAGATCTCACTAAGAAAACCCTCCTCAGAAGCTACCCCTTGGTGCCTTGATTGTTATTTAATGTCAGAAAATCACTTTTCCAAACAGTAGGATCCAATAATGTTTCAGGCCAACTAGTATGGAAACTGGCTGACCTTTTCTGTTTCACCTTCATAGGCATACCAACCCCCTACAAGTCCGCATCCAAACCACTAACATAGCAGACCAATGAATTCGCCTTAGCTTCAGTGTCCTTGGTGTGCCCCCACAAGTCCTGCCCCCATCCTAGGTGGCCAAGGCACTCCCACGCTGCCCCACCCTCCTGACCATTTGCCGCCCATCTGGGCATGCCACAGTAAGTCCATTCCCCATCCTGGGAAGCTATGGCACTCCTACGCTGCACCCTGCAGGGCTGATGGCCAGTCAGCACATTGTTATTGGTGGCATGTTGGCCAGGTCCCTACCAGTTCCTCATAGGGAGGAGGTATGGGAGCTGGCAGCATCGGCCAATCCAAGCACATTACCCCACACCTTCTTTGAGGAACTCCAATCCAATCTTCTTCTAATTTAGCAGGCTAACTACTAACAACTAATACAAGAAGGATGAAAGAGGGATCTTTATTTTGAGGGAAGAAAGACTATTTATACTCCAGGCTAATGCACCTATGAAAAACCCTTGGGCATCCAAGCCGGAACCTTAACAAATATCAGTTATCCAAGGTAGTAAATCTCCCATTCTTCTCGTCCCAATCACCAAATATCAGTTTGATCATCCTTGGCATAAGTCACTGATAAGCCATATATAAATATATTAATAATAAATACTTTGAGCATCCTTGGCATAAGTTGCTAGTACTCCGAATTAGGCAGCAAATTCATAATTAACAAAAGATAACAAATAATTCGGCTTTAAACTGAAAATCCCACAATCGTTTTTATGGCAGTTAGCATCAGGATAAGATTCCGTCAAACTTTTATTCAAATTAGCAAAATCATTTTCAGATGCTTGTTAATGAATACACCAGCTTTCCGCAGGAAATTTTCACAACCATTCACAATTTTGGAGTTGGTGCCAAACTAGGAATTAGCTGAACCTAAAACAATTAATAATTTTTTATAACATTAAATAATATCAAACTATGCAATTAGACAGCAATCACACTGTAAGGAGAGTGTCTATAACTCTCCTGATCCCAGAGTGGTAGTGCATGGTGCACAGGTCCAACACCAGAGAACTAGCCGTTAATACAAAAAGTACTAGAGCTCAGCAGAGGGTGCTGGGGCAATAATAATTTAAATAGAAAAGTGTGATTATAATATAAGATAACCAACTAAAAGAGACGCGGTGCACAAGGGAAGAAGGGTTAAGCGTCCCAGGTTGGAGGGAACCTGGGCGACCCAACGGTGCACAAGGGGATAAACTAATTGTACTCACAATAGAATGGTTAACATAGCATAAGACCTCCTCAAAGGGAACCGCGCACAGAAGCATCCAAAATAGCATAATTTAAAACAGGTAAATGGGAAAGTTATTTAAAAAGTTGACCAACAAGGAATGTTGGTCCTGGAAAACAGATTTAAACTTTGTCAGGGAAATTTGGGGTTTGATAAGTGGGCCAAAGCACTGATTCACTAATAGGCAAACACTACCATCCAAATTGGTAGAATACACCAAAGCTGACTTCATTCGAGTAATCAATTGAAGTTAATCTGGCCCAAATGCGTAGTTTCATAAATGGAACGGGGTTTGAACCCCAATTCCTCAATCAACTGAATATTACCGTCGTTATCAATCAAATATACTGTATGAATAACGCATGGGCTGACAAAAGGGGCTGGGCGTTCTGCACTTCACTTTTACCAGCCTGGGCATATTTGGCTTGTACCCAGCGTTGGTCTAGTGTGTTCCTGAGGTCAGAAAGGACCTGAAGCTTCACCTTCTGGGCCTCCTGTCGCCCAGCCTTATCCTTAGGGTTGGTCCCCACTATCATGTCATTTAACCATGACATTACCCTCTCCACCTGATGGGGCTCAACCCCCCTCCAGGGGCTTGCACAAGGAAAAAGTTCTTGTGGGCTGGGGCCAACTCCTGGCGGCAACGGTCAGTTTGGGTTAAGATCCAGCAGCCTAGGGGAAACGCTTGTGGAAGGCTTCAATCATATCTTGGGCATGCACACAGTTGCGTGCTGGAACCCAACTGTTCTCTGCAGCGTCAAACCCCTTCCAAGATACCAGGTACTCAAGTCTTCTTTTAAAATGGTGGGAAACTACTATTTCTTCCTCTTCCCACGCTGGCGCCCCATCCACGAGATAGGCCTCAGGAGTCTCTGGTGAGGGGCCCTCAAACAACATCAGTTTGCTTTCATGGAAGACAGAGAAGATCCAAAATGAAGAGGGAAGATCTAGCTGGTATGAGGCATAACCCACCTTTCTAACAACGCGGTAAGGGCCAATCCTCTTTGGTCCCAGATTCTTGCATGGCTGCTTGATAGGGATGATATGAGCATCAAGAATCACGAGATCCCCTTCCTTATATGCTGGACCCACTCGCGCTTACCATCAGCATTCTCCTTATAAACTTGCATTGCTGCCTCCAAACTTGTGGAAACCCCCTGGTGGACCTTTTTGATAGTCTTGGAAAAGTCCACCACCTCTTCAACCTTAGAACACAGCTGGGCTCCATGCTAAAGGCGGGGTTAAAGCCATGGTTGGCGAAAAAAGTGGAATAACTATTAGAAGATTGCAAAGTGTTGTTGTAACTAAATTGGGCCATATGGAGGTGAGAAACACAATCTGAATGATCCGCAGCGGTGTAATACTGCAGAAACTGTACTAAGCACTGGTTCACACGTTCAGTCTACCCATCTGATTTGGGGTAATAGGCAGTTGAATGGCAGGTGCAAATCCGAAGAATCTTACACAACTCTTCCCAAAAGATGGAGATAAACTGGGGTCCCCAGTCACTGATTATTTCTTGGGGAACCTCATGGAGCGCAAACACATGAGTGACGAAGAGCCTAACCATCTCAGCCGCAGTTAATGTCATTCTGCAAGGAATAAAGTGGGCGAACTTCTAAACGGTCCACCACCACCATGATGGCATCATAACCATCAGAGGCAGTAAACTCTACAATTAAATCCACTGATAGGGAAGTCCAGGGCCCTTCAGCCTTTTGGACTGGTCCCAACAACCCTGCTAAAGGTTACCAATTGGGTTTCATTTGATTGCAGATTAGGCACACTTTACAATACCGCCCACCTGAGCAGGCAAGTCCTTCCAATTGTACGTGCATCATATTAACTCCAAGATCTTTGATTTACCAGGATGACCAACGGTGAGTCCATCATGATGGTCCCAGATGATTTCCAGGTGCAGTGGTCCAGCAGGAACCCATAGGCGCCCCTAAACCACACCATCTCATCCTTCACGTGACATCCCCTGGATAGATCTTCTTGATTCAAAGCGCTCTTTGGAAGTACCATAGTATATTCGGCTGACAGCGGCTGAGAAAGGACTATTTTTCTGAAAATACTATATTCCTCCGCATTTTCCAGAGGAGCAAGCGCTGGCCCGTTGGCCAGGGGAGAGGGAAGTTGAGACACAATTTTATTTGCCGGAATCATCACCTGTGTGTTATGAACTTCTTTCTCCTTTGATTCAGAGAGAGAGAGAGAAAGCAGGGTTGCGGCTTAAAGCATTCACCAAACCATTATCCTTGCCCTTGGTGAACTAGTAAGAAAAGGCAAATTGGGCAAGGGTCACATGCCAACGGGCCTGCCGTGGGGTTAAAACATGAGGGGCTTGGTAATAAAGCATGGCACGGTAATCTGTACGCACCTGGAAAGGTTGGGAGGAGCCAAGCAAGTGGTGACGCCAATAAGTCAGCGCCTCCACCACTGCTAGTAACTTTTTGTTGTAAATAGCGTAATTCAAATTTAGGCAAAGACACTTCCTAGAAAAATATCCCACTAGATGCTCTATCCCATCTTCGCCTACTTGTAACAAGGCAGTCGCTATGTCGAAGTTGAAAGCATCAGTGGACACAATGAAACCTTTGAGGAGTCGACATGGCGAAGGACAGTCGTGGACAACAGGGTGCATTTCATTGCTTGGAAAGCATCCTCCAAAACGGGGTCCACTGAAACACCTTGGCACCGCTAGCCTTATATAAGGGTGCTGCCACCTTAGGAAGATTGGGCGTGAACTTCTTGAGGAACGTACACGTCCCCAAAATGCTTCTCAATTTATTTGACTAAGGTGGGGGTGGGCCACTCACGAATATCCTTCTCCTTGTCTTCAGTTATCATGTGTCCTTGGTCAAACATGACGTTGCCCAGAAAAGTGACTGGGACTTGAAAAACTAACACTTGCTTATCTTCAGCGTAAGACTGGCTGCCTTTAACCTCTCCAATACTTGCCTAAGGTGTACTGCATAGGACTCATGATCAGGGGAAAACCAGGATATCATCCATGTAGGCAACCGTGCATACCCCTAACAAGTCCCTCAACGCTGCATCAATGCGGCGTTGAAAGATAGCAGGGACATTCTTAAGCCCAAAGGGCATGACCCAAAACTAGAAAATCCCTTTTCTGGTACCTAATGTGGTTAACCACTCTTGTCCCTTTTTAATCCAAATCTGATTGAACGCATTGAGGCAATCCAGCTTAGAGAAAACCTTGGCCTTCTCCACATAACGAGCAGTCTGAGAATCTAAAGGGATGGGATGTAGATCGGTTACAGTGACATTGTTGAGGTTCCCATAGTCTATGCATGGGCATAGAGTACCAACAGACTTCTCAACAAAGAGAAGTGGGGAGCATACAGGGGAGATACACAGAAAAATCGCACCTTTAACTAACTGTTCCTTCACCCACACATCCAACGCCTCTTCCTCCCGGACAGTCAATGGGTAAATGGGGGAAGATATACGCACCATATCCACAGTGAGCTTGAAGTCACAATAAAACTCAGAGAGCTCAGGGAGTGCATTAGCGGATGCTGCATCAAAAGAGGATTCCAAACCTTCCAAACAAAAAGTATAGGAACTTCCACTGAGGGCTTCAGCAAAGGGTCAAGGATAAAAGTCTGAAGGTGGGGCCAGAGGGAAATTCGCCCTGGGCGTTCTCTTATGACAAAGGAACAACTAATATGCGACCATTATTCAATGTAAGGGATAGGGTATTCTATTTCAGGTTGGTTCTAATGTCAAACTTTCGCAACCACTCCACACCCAAAAAGATAGGGTACAGGAGGTTTTTGACAGCTCTAAAGTGATCAGACAAGTGGTACTTGCTAACCTGATAGTCCACTGTCCCAATGATCCTCAGAGCGGAAATACCTTGGGACGCCCCTCCCTTGACCATACCACCTGGCAAGTAACTCAGTCCAAGGTAGTCGGCTAGAATCGGTCCATAAAGTAGTCAGAGGCGCCAGTATCCACCAAAATAGTGGTGCTGAGCTTCCCTAAAGGGGAGGAAAGGGTAGCAGTCAGTAGAGAATACCCAGAATGGTCTTTATTCATGGCAGACAATGACAACACCTCGCTAGAAAATTCTTCCTCTGGCCCAAGTAAGCTATCAGGGTATGTTTTGGAATCATAGAAGGGGGAGGGATAGTTGGCCATTCTTATACTGAGGCTACATACCCCGCCATGCCTTATGCAGGTGCATATACTTTCTCACATTTAAAACGAAGTTCCTTCTCAACTTCCTGAGTTGCACGGATCATGGTAGGGGTCAAACAAGGGTTCTCAGGGGTAAATTAATATACTGGAATAGGGTTCTCATCCATGAATATAAAAGCTAATAAATGGCTCAGAAGTATGGATAAGATTTTCATCATAAATTGCGTTATTGGATGTGAATGACCCTATTCCCTTAGCTGCAATGGAATGCCTGACGTTACCCAAGGCCAACACCCCAGGCTCATCTGCGCCAATCCCACTGGCATTGTCTGAATGAACTGTCGAATTTAAAACTCATTTATTAAATTGAATTTTATTTCGGCAGAAAGTCAGGGCATCATGAATTTCAGACCTAGAAGCATCCATATCCACCAGGTACGAGCATGAAGGGTATTTTTTAGTTGGAGGAAGCAATAATAATGACAAGATGCTCCAACCTTTGGGGAAAAGAGGAAACAGCGGTGAGACTGACCACAGCTGAAGCCCACAACTGGCGCCCACCATTTACCCTTTGAAAAAGTCCCATATGGAAAAAATTTGTGCACATAAAAATAAAAGGTTGGTCAACTAATGTAAGGAGAGTGTCTATAACTCTCCTGTTCCCAGCGTGGTAGTGAACGGTGCACAGGTCCAACGCCAGGGAACTAGCCATTAGTACAAAAGGTACTAGAGCCCAGCAGAGGGTGCTGGGGCAATAATACTTTAATTAGAAAAGTGCGATTATAATTTAAAATAACCATTTAAAAGTGACGCGGTGCACAAGGGAAGAAGGGGTAAGCTTCTCAGGTTGGAGGAAACCTGGGCGACCCAACGGTGCACAAGGGGATAAACTAATCATATTCACAATAGAATGATTAACATAGCGCAAGACCTCTCAAAGGGGTCCGCACACAGGAGCGTCCAAAATAGCATAATCAAAAAATGGGAAAATGGGAATTTTTATTCAAAAAGTTGACCAACAAGGAATGTTGGTCACAGAAAACAGATTTAAACTTTGTTGGAGGAAATTTGGGGTTTGCTGAAGTGGTCCCAAGCACCAATTCACCAATAGGCAAACACCTCCATCCAAATTGGTAGAATACACCAAAACTGACTTCACTCAAGTAATTGATTGATTTTGGATCTGACCTGAACGCGAAGTTTTGTAAATGGAATGGGTTTCAAACCCCATTCCTCAATCAACCAAATAGTACTGTCATTATTAATCAAATATACTGTTCATTTTAACGCCTGGGCTGACGAAAGGGGCTGGGCGTTCTGCACTTCATTAATACCAACCTGAGCATATTTGGCTTGTACCCAGCGTTGGTTTGTGTGTGTCTGAGGTCAGGGAGGGCCTGAAGCTTTACCTTCTGGGCTCCTGTAGCCCAGCCTTATCCTTAGGGTTGGTCCCCACTATCATGTCATTTAACCATGACACACACCCAACTAACTGACACCCCTAATTCTGATATTATTGGGAGAAATCCATCTGGTTAATTTCTGACATTTCCCCCACTTAACCAGATAATATTCCTCCAGCATGACCCACCCCAATGGTGAGCCAAACATACCCAGAGACCCTTCAAAGGAGCGCCAGGTCTGAACCAGTAGCTCTCTCCACCTCCTAACCTGTCCTCCAACTACTTGAGCAGCCCACCAGTGAAGCCTCCTGTAGTGAGCACCAAAGTTGGAAAATCACTTTTCCAAGCAGTGAGCTCCACTAGTGTGCCAGGCCAACCAGTATGGAGACTGGTTGACCTTTTCTGTTTCACCTTCATAGGTATACTAACCCCCTACAAGTTCACATCCAACCCACCAACACAGCAGACCAATGACTTTGCCTTAGCCCCAGGGCCCTTGATGTGCCCCAGCAAGTCCTGCCCCCATCCTGGGTGGCCAAGGCACTCTCATGCTGCCCCACCCTCCTGACCCTTCACCATCCCATCTGGGCATGCCCCGGTGAGTCCATCCCCCAACTTGCGAATCTATGGCACTCCTGCGCTGCACCCCGCAGGGATAATGCTCAGTCAGCACATTGTTATTGGTGGCTGGTTGGACAGGTTCCTACCAGTTCCTTATAGGAAGGAGGTATGGGAGCAGCAGTGTCAGCTACTCCAGAAATGTCACCTTGCACTTTATTTGGCGATCTCCGGTACCATTTTCTCCTAATTTAGCATGCTAACTAATAAAAACTAAAACAAGATGGGCGAAAGAGAGATTTTTATTTGGAGAGAAGGAAGACTATTTCTACTCATGGCTACTTTGCCTTTAAAATCCCCTCAGCCGTCCAAGCTGGAACCTCAACCATTAGCAGTCATCTGAGGTAGCGATTCCCTTCCATTTCACTTGTCCCAATCACTAGATATTAGATTGATCATCCTCAGCATAAGTCACTGGTAAGACATATATAAGTATCTATAATAATAAATACTTTGAGCTTCCTTGGCATAAGTTGTTAGTACTTCAAATTAGGCAGCAAATTCATAATTAATTATTACTACAAATATTTTGCTTTCTGCCAGAAAACATCACAATCATTATTATGGCAGTTAGCATCAGGATAAGATTCCACTAAAATCAGATATAAGTTAACAAATCATAATCAGATGCTTGTAAATAAATAGATCAGCTTTTTACCAGAAATTCCCATAATCATCCACGATTTTTGACAGCGCCAAACTAGGATTCCACCAAACCTAAAACAATTATTATTTTTATATATTTTAAATTTTATTTGAGGTATGCTGACCAGGGGACGGACATTACCAAAAAACAAAACAAATCAAAAAGGATCTAATCAAAAGAAAGAATTGGAAAACAAAACAAAATCTTTTAATCAGGTGGTGGTGGAAACTGCTAACCCACCATGACAGAGAGTGAGGGGGGGTCAGGTGGGCTTTTTATAGACATAATACAATGCCAATGTCATTTTGGTTGAAGAAGCGGACCAAAGCAGATAGCCAGGGCATTGGGGCATCAGCATAGTGTGGGTGGATGGCGGTGTAGTAAGATTTCTCAACCTTTTCACCGAGATCAGCATGGGTGATTGATCCAACAAACTCAGCTAAGTGTTGCTCAGCTTGAATGTGGGCATCAGGGAGCTGTGAAAAATTGAAGATACTTTGTTAGTAATTTTAGTAGATGGTTTAAGTTATGCTAGTTTAGCGACATGCTTGACAGCTGATTCAGCATCATAAAACAATTTCGAGATATTGCTGCAGGCTGATTTGGGGAAATCAGGGGGAAGTAGAGTGTGGGCAGCTCAAGATGGTATTGAGCAACTGATTGTGCCACTGCTTTGCATAGGTTTGGGCTATGGGGGGAGGCCACTGCTGCTAAGGCAAGCTGGTGGTCACTTTGGTAGGGGGCAGCATTGGGTTTAGGAGTGAAGTGTTTGGAGGAAGGGTATCATCAGAATCAGAAATAAAAATTCGGCCTGGTATAATCAAATTGGCTGAGAGGTTGACTGGAGTCCTCACTCATAATAACTTTACTGATTCATCAATATCAGCCAATAGGTTCTATAGATTCTGGCTTATAAGAATAGTGGATGAATTCAGGTGTGTAGGAGTCGAATTGGCTGCTTGGTACAAAGGGTGGTCCAAGCTTGACTCTGATTGGCTGGGGTAGAGTTGGGTGGGATAAAGTGATTATTTTTATATATTAAATAATATTAAACTAGACAATTAGCCGGCAATCACACCCAATTAACTGACACCCCTAATTCTGATATTATTGGGAGAAATCCATCTGGTTAATTTCTGACAGTTATATTGTTTGCACTCTTGTCAAACGTCTTGAAACTCTTTGACATTTTTGACAAGCGTTGGCCTTTGTGACTTAACAAGAACTTTCCCAACCTCTTCCTTGGCGTTATCAGCACCAAGGCATCCTTGAAATAGTGTCTTCTTTAAAACAGGTTAATCCCAGACTGGCTACTGGTGATTACTCCAGATTGGTTAATCCTAGACTGGATGCTGTAATTACTAACTTAATATAACATAAGCTAAAGCAAAACTATGAATTTATTATTATTTAAGAAAGTCAATATTAGAATAAAAAGTGAAGTCCTATATACTACAGGTGGAAACTAAGATACAAATGAATGTGATATTATATTATATTGGGAAATTTAGGGTTTTAATAGGAGATTTTTTAAGGTCCTCTAGTCAGACACCCTCCAACTGCTGCTTTAGCTTCTTCAAACCTTTGTGTCAATTCCTGTATGTGCAAGCTCCTTCTCATGGCAGTTACTCCTGAACATGGATGTTCAGGGGCCTTTGTGATAGGCCCCACTTCTGGGTTCTAGGCCATAGTCGCTTCTGTTGAAATGAGCTAGCTACCAAATATAATTATATGCGCCTCAACATTGGGCTTGTTTTATGGCGCTCCTATGATGTGCCTCACATCCTGGCTTCAAATTGCTTTTGAAATTGAATGACTGCCTGATTTGGCAATATGCTCATTCGAGCTTTTAAAGCTTTTGCTGGCATAATTCAGTTTGATCATTGGAGAGTCATTTTTGGAACTCAAAATTTTTTTAGCCCCCCCCCCAAAGGTATAAAAGAGGGTTGAAAAACTTAAGAATTTTAGGCGGCGTTGTTGTCCTCATTGTGTATCTCCCACAAGTTGGTGAGAAAAACTATTTTGCATGATTTCACTGTTGGAGGGAAAATTATCTAGCTCATCCATACCTATACAAGGGCTTCTTTTGCCTCATTGGCAATGGCCTTGTCATCAGTACTGCCACCAGTGTGGAGGTTTACTGTTTTTACTAATTCCACTGGTCAAGGATTGACCAGAAGCACCACTTTCAGGATCATCCGTGACAAGCCCTATGCTGATAGGGTGAATGGTAAAGCGGTATGGGTTTGTGTTAGTTGAAAAGCTATATAGCCTGGTAGTATGATATTAGCAGTTATTGTCAAATTTGACTCAAATAGAAGCATCCATTGGTAGTATCATATTAAAATCATTTTTGGACTGTAAATGGATTTTAAAAAATATTGTTGTGCTCAAATAAGACCGTATGTCTTGAGAGAATCCAGAGTAGCTCTTATCTAACTAAAGGCATAATAAATCTTCTATGTAATAACAAAATTCCTTTAAATTGATACTTTTCATTGTGTGTTTGTTTTGAAGGACAGCAATACTTATGTTACGTTATTGTTTTATTAGTGTGACTGACCTTGTGCTACTATCTGAAAGTACCTTAGCTAATTAAGCCAGGTTCAGATTTTAATAGTAGTTTTCACTACAGGGGCCCACTAATCCAATTTGTCAACTTTTCATGTACCAAATGGAACCATGTAAGATCATTTAAATTCTAACAGAACTTATATCACAATAATATTTAGACTTGGTGTCTTTTTTTAGTACTAGTGGTGCCCAGCCCAAAAGTGGGAGCCGCCATGCATCTTTATTTGCAAATGGGCCAAACAAAGGGATTATCATAAATTAAAAAATTCCTAAACATAGCCTCTAGGTTATCAGCCTAGGAAGCCATATCAGATGACAAGGAGGCTTTGGGGAAGCATTTGTCAAGCGCCCGCTTTAGCTGGCAGACCATGGCAGATAGCATAGGGGTTTGGGCATCAGTGACATGTAGCGAAGGAGGTATAATTTGTGGTTTTCTTCTTTATTAGGGCTGGTGGTGTCCATCGCCTCAACGTATTGAGCAAGTTGATGCTCAGAGAAAGTGATGAGAGCAGGAAAACAAGTGAAAGAATTGATGCACTGGTGGGTTTGGTGATAATTGGGATCAATAAGAGAAGTTTTTGCTTCATTGATGCAAGCATGGCTCACACCAAAAGTAAGCTCCTCAATTTCTTATTTCACATCTTCCTCAAAATATGAGGAAAATTGGGGATAGGAATACTCTTGACAAGTGGCTCCATTGCCCCATGGAGTTGCTGGCGGAGGAGGGTGTTGGCTGGGGCAGCTGCAGCTGCAACTGCCATATCGTTGATATTTTTTTAAACGTGAAACCTGTTTTTGGATGAAAATGGCGGGAATGTGATTTGGGAGGGTCAAAAAAGAACTCCTCCAAAGCAAAATCAGGTTTCATGTGGCATGGCCATCCGTCCTCCTCAATCCATTTGAGAGCCTCAAATGGATTGGATTTGGCCAGCACTGGGCCAGCCACAGGAATTGGGGCTGTGGCCAGAGCTGATTGGCCACATGTTGTTGACCATGGCAGCTCAGCTGAAACTGGTTCAGCCATCAACTCAGGATTCCATAATCCAGTCGAATTTTCAATTTTTTTTTTTTTTAATTTTGATTGGCTGCTGCTTTCAAAGCAGTGCCAGAATTCCCTGATGTTGGGGGAGGGAGGATAGAGTTATATTTGAAAAATTAGGGCGAGGCAGCCGCTGGGGCAGTGCTTAAGCCATGAGCGGTGGATGCGGCAGGAGCAGCAACTGTGGGGCATTTGACTTTGAGTGGTCAAGCTCAAAGCACAAGGGTAAATGGCGCGGCCATTTTTGACATGCACCCAGAATGGGTGATCAGGGGCAGATCTGATCACAGTGCGGGGGAAATTGCGAGGTGAGAGTTGCAATGAAATGGGAAGATCATTGCAAAGGCGCAAGGCCCTGCCAACTGATCTGCCCCATTGGGAACCACAAACTGCAACATGGGGTCTGCGCTGTAAATGGCCAAACCCTCCATGAGCTCGTAGCGGAGGCATTTGGGGGAAAGGAAAGAGGGCAACCTGGCAAACTGGACCACCAAAGTGGCCTCATCTGGGAGCTGGGTGCAAATGGTGGGAATGGGAATTTTTTTATAAATGATTTTCAGCTTTGCTGCTGACGCTGCATCAGCTTCTGAATGGAAGCTGAGGTTGAAATACCCCTTAAAGGGGCAGAAGTCAATAAAACCAGTGGGTTTGAAAACTGCCATGGCTATTTCAATGATGGCCGCGCTTACATATGGTAAAAGATTCCCATATGTAACCCGGAGGCCAAAATGCAAATTGCTCCATGGGAGCACCAAAGGGCTCCGGAGCACCGCCTGAGAGCTTGTGAGGAGGTGGTCCAAGTCCTGAGGGGGGACATAACGCCCAGTAGTATTGGGAGGGCTAGCAGAGCCAGCCCAGGCTCGCTTTGCAGTGGCTGAAAGATGCCAGATGGCGGTGCACCACCACCCCAAGCTGGGGCAGCAGGCGTCAATTGCATCAACATTGGTAAGTTTTGGCTCAATCAAGCGGCTGTTTGTATTTTTTTTTCAAAATCCGAATTTTGCTTCAATTTGGGTATTGAAGCAAAAGAAAGATTCAGACTTGGTGTCTTTAAGGCAAAAAATTTAGGGAACCCATGCAAAAATTAAGTTGATGAAAAGCCCCTCTTTATATTAGAAACTTCTTTCAATTAAGAAGGCTTGTTAAGTAAATTTACTGACGGAATTTCCATGACTATAATTGTATCAACAAGGATAAAACCAATGTCACTCTCAAAAAATTAATAACTTCTATGATTGGCTCCTTTAAGGATACCGCATAAACGCTAGCAAATTGGTGAAATTTTATACAAAATGTTTTATCACAAATGTGTAATAATCAATAGAACAATCTTTGTATGTCTTACCTTGAATAATCCTAAATGTTTCACCAGTAGGCTTAATTTACAGCAATATATGCTGGAGTATGTTGTCACTAATGTGAGACATCTATCTGACAGCTTTTATAAGTGATGGCACGCAATATAAAATTTATTGATGTAATAAGCTTTAGGGACCAATAGAGTGACAACTGTCTTCTTGTGGAATGCCATGACGGTGCTTTCCTTTAAGATTGTAATGTAATAAACTTAGACTCAAGGGCAGTTATCATAAGAAAAATAGCGTATGTATCAACTAGTTTCACAGTAAAACATAATCTTTCACAAGCTATGTCTAACATAATATATTTGTGGAGGATTGATTCTTAAATGAATCTTTGACGTTGTTGGGATTTTAGCCCATATTCCCAGCCTGCTAGATTACCAGGAATCGCTAGGAAAAAATCCCCTAAGGCGAAGTAAATTGGAAATTGGTTGGCCCAAGTTTCAGAGTAACATTTTAGGGGATTTTAGGATATTCGCCTAGTCATATCCATCAGGGATTAATCTGGACGAATACTTAAGATCTCATTGGGTGGAGTTGCCAACGAAATAGGGGCATCTGATAGTGATTAACTATCAGGTGTACTGATTGGGATTGGTTGGGTTTCATCACTGACTGATTGGGAATGAATAGCAAGTTGCAAGGCGAGTGATGCCACATGCAACTAGCAAATCAATCAGTTAGTGCGTGACCTGCCTTAATGGGTAATAAGTTTCATTACCTAAGCAGGTCGCTAGCCAAATATGGTTGGTTTGCTTGTAGTGAGAGGAAAACATTGGGGACAAGTTTTCTGAATCTTTCCGTTTAGGTCTCAAGGATGTCAAATGATGGAATCCTAGCCAGGATGGGGAAGACCATCGCTGCTGAGACAAGGATGGGAAATCAAAAAAATGGCTGCTGTTTCATCTAAGAAGTGTCAACTGAGGGTAAGACCAAATACCCACTATAAATTCCCTAAAATTCACTATAATAAGAAACAGATAATTAGATCATATTACAGATATATAGCTCTAAGTTGTTCATTTGGTATATAGTTTTATTAGTAAACTATCATCAGCTTTCAATTGTGCTATTCTTCTCAAGGATATTATTGCTGTGTGCAATAATTGGAAGACTCTTAGAGAAAAGAGTAAAGATCTGAGCGGGGATCTAGAGAAGGAGACACAATCAGGGATTGCTGCCAACTGTGTGTTGGACTGTGTAGACTGTCACCAGGGAATCTCAGCTAAGATTGGGTTGGACAGAATGAGGTAATGAATCCATACAACCATGACATCATAAGTATTTAATTGGGAATACTGGCCGAGCGTTGGGCTGAGATATAAGAATTAATACTTAACTACAGATAATAGTCGTCATTTATTTATTAAATGATAATCTCAAATATAATATAATGTGACGAAGTGCACAAGAAAACCAAACCTGTGCTTTAAAAAGATTACAAGGGTTGTTTATCAATAATAACCCCTCCAGTAAATTTTTACAATTTGGTGCTCACTACAGGGGTAGTTGAGTTGAAGAATTTATAAGAATGTTGTACAAAGACGAGCTATGCAAACTGTGGACCAATTTAGCCACTGTGAACCAGAATGCTTTAAACTCTGCGGATCACTGGGAATTTGCATCCTTGGAAGAACGAGTCGCCAAGGTGGAGAAAGGTATAGATAACGTTGCAAGTTTCAGGAAAAAGTTATTTGGAAATTAACTTTGTTGAAGAAGAAAGAAGGGGGCCTCGTTTGAGAGGTCTTATACCTGAAAATAAAGCGAGAAGCAGATTATTTTCATTTGCAAAATTTCAGAGTGGATATAGAGTGACTAATCAAACAATTGGAGGAACTTAAAGCTCACAAATGTGCTTGTGAGTCCAATATGGCAAGTGATGCCGAAGAAAGAAGTCCTCACACAATACTTGGGAAGTCAAATACACCAAGGAAAATGCTGCTCACTTTTGCTGCCATTTTGGAGATGACCCCTGAAGTCACTCCTCAAATTAGCTGAGTGGCTGAACTGAGAGAATCAATCAGAGATAACTCGGAGGAATTTAAGGCAACGCCAAAATTGCCAATGTTCCATTGGGATAACGCCCCTGCATTTTTCTGACTGTTCAACATGACCATGTATGGCTACAGGGATCGTCAAAAGGCGTTGACGGTCATGAATTGCCTAGACACTGACTGTCAGAACTTAGTGTTACCTCATCTGAAGGGTGACAGCCGGTTTTATGCTGAGGCAAAGGCTGCCATCATGAAAGAGTTTAGGAGTCCGATGCACATGTCAAAGCGCAAACAGGAATTTATGGGAATATAGTTCCATAAAGATGAGTCTCTAGCTAGCTTTGCGGATCAGTTTTACCAGGAGTCACAGATACTGATCAAGGCAAAAGTACTGGACAACTTTGATTCCAGAATCGCCTTGCAAGAAGCCCTCTGGCCCTATTGTGATTTGCATCGCATGATGTCTTCAGTGTTCGCAATGGAAATAACTACCACACAAATGTAGATAATTTTAAGATTTTGGGAGTGACATATGATGCCAAAATAGAAGCTTCAAATCCTTTTTGGTAAGCAATCTGAATCCCACGAAAGAAATGAAGGAGCTAAAGAGATGAACATTTGAACTGTGCTGGGGAATAAGCACAAATTATTCAGACGGTTGAATATGAAGGAAAAGGTCTGATACCAATGTGGTTGGATAGGACATGTCGCCGTGGACTGTAAGAAGCAAAAGGATCAGATCAACGTGGTCCAGGCGAAAGAGTCAGCAACCACCAAGGAATTAGGAAAAGGGACCACAGCCTAGATGGGGAAAATTTTAGAGCTGCGGAGAATCCTGTTCCTCCCAAAATTATGACTGAGGAAATTGATATCAGCAATCTGTTCATAGACAAAGAGCAGGATCAGCTGTATCAAGTGGTCAATTTAGATGTAAATGCCATGACCAGAGCCAGGGCAAAGAGAATCGATCCTGAGATAATCAAGGAAGTTGCCTGGCCATACGCCCAACAACTGGTGGACAAGATTCGAACTGCCTAGAATCCTGAAGAATTATCTGAAGTCCAATTAGATGAGGCCAATTTATCAATCCCCCTCATCGTGATAAAGGAATCATTTCCTGATTTATTGGCGCAAATTATTCACACTCAATTTGGCTAATAATGCTGCTATTCACTCAGTAAACACTATATTGCAATACTCTGAGTGTACGTAATTAGAGATACAAGTGAATCAAGTGCAGGTGAGGGCAATTGTCAACAGCAGAGCACCCATCAATATTGTCTCAACCAAGCTGGTAAAGAAGATGAGTTTTTCACCAGACTTGGAACATAAGAAGGAATATGGGACAGCTGGGCTGAACACCACCGCCTCCTGTGGAGCATATATTGCGTTGCCACTATGATTTGGGTTGTTGGTGGTATCTGCACCAGCAATAGTTTTGATTAACCAAACTATGACATTCTGATCATAATGGAGTTTCTACACAAGTACAGAGTTTAATGTAACTTTGAGGATAATACATTAACCATATTAGGTCAGACGTTATCATTGGTATATCAGAAGGATTGTGAAGCTCCGCTGAATCAGAGAAACAACTTCATCAATCTAATATACCACTGATGGCATTTCCCAATTCAATACCAATTAGTTGGTAGGAAGTGATGAGAAATGACAGCAGAAATCTTAGAGAACTGGGGAATTCCACTGAGGATCAAGAATGAGAGGACCATACCGCCAGGATCGCAGATGATAGTCAACATGGGGTTGACATTGGAGATTCCTGAGCTGTTGTATGGGGAGGTTGGAAGCCCCTGGAAAAAGTCCAGAGTGGAGCCTTGGGTGGCTCTTGGGATAATAAGACCGGGCCATGGAGAAATTCGAGTTCTCCTGGAGAATTTAAATGAAAAAGCGATGAAGATCAAGATGAATCAGATCATTGCATTTGTTCATCTAATCCCAAAGGCTGAATTGAGAAGATTCCACAATTTTGGGACTCTCAATGAGATGGGATTACTGCCCAGGGTAACCAAAAGCATCAACCTAATGGTTTATTGAGAGCAACTCGCTGATCTGTCAGAAGGCCAGCAAGAGGAGGTGCTCAAACTATTTGAAATGTATTGGGAAGTGTTTGCTCAGGATGACCATGATTTGGGATGCGCACAAGATGTGATCCACAAGGTCAACACCGGGGAAAACTTGCCAATCAGGATAAGACTGATCTGCCAATTGAAAGCCACTGAAGCAATAGTAGAGGATGAAATCAGCAAACTAGTGAAGCATGGGCTTCTAGTTTATCATCAAGTCCCTGGGCGAGTCCAATTCTGATTGTGAAGAAAAAGGATGGCTCCAACTGAGTGGTGATTGAATACTGAAAGCTGGTTAAAATTATGGAAAAGGATTCATATCACCTACTGAGAATTGATGATGCATTGGATCAATTGGGAGAAGCGAAGTATTTCTCCGCAATGGATCTGATCTCAGGATATTGGCAGATTGACTTGCTAAAGGAGGACCAGGAAAAATGCACGATCATTACCGTGCAGGGGCTTTACCAACCAACGAGGATGCCCCAGGGTCTATGTAATTCGCCTGCAACGTTTCAGAGGGCCATGGATGCGATACTGAGTAACTTGAAGTTGTCTTACATTCTGGTATACCTGGACAATATAAACGTGTTCAATAGGACGTTTACTGATCACTTACACCACTTGGATAAGAAGTATTCAAGTGACTATCCGCGGCTAACCTGAAGATTAAGCCGAGGAAATGCCACTTCTTTAAAAAATTTGGAATATCTGGGATTTGTAATTAACTCTCGTGGATTGCAGCCGCAAGCCCAGAAGATAGAAGCCATAGAATGAATGGCTGTGCTGAAGAGTGTCCGAGACATTCAAGTGTTACTTGGAATTTCAAATACTATAGAAAATTTTATTCAGGACTTTGACTGAATAGCTGAGCCCTTATTCCATTTATTGAAGGATCTGAAAAAAGGATTCATATGGAATGAAGAGGCCCAGGACTCCTTCGATGAGCTACGCCAGTATTTAATAGATTCTCTGATTCTAAAAGATCCAAATTTTGACTGGGAGTTTATTATTCAGACCAATTCTTTATTGATGGCAATCGGCGCCATACTAAGCCAAGTTGACAAACTTGGGGACAAACATCTGATGGCATATGTGAGCTGGACACTCTCAGCCACTGAGAGAACTACACCCTTACTGAGCGTGAATGCCTTGCAGTCATCTACACATGTAAGCAGTTTTGGGTGTAAATCCACAGAATGCATTTTAAAGTGGTGACGGACCACTCTTCATTGCATTGACTTCACAATTTGAGAGAGCCAGAAGGATGACTGGCCCGAAAGGGCACTTAAGCTCCAGGCTTACTATTATAAATTGTACAATGAGTGGGGGCTTCTCACCAGAACGCAGATGGATTATCGCAGCTACCAATGGTCCAGATGGTATACCCGCAAGCGGACGATCTATTCCAGACAATGGTTGACGGAAAAATTGGGGACAAGCCCTGAGAAATACAAGGTGCGCTTCAGAAAGCAATGGAAAACACCAAGACTATGGATGGACAATTATTTAAGACGATCAATGGGAAGTGGTTACTATTCCCAAAGCCATCAGAAAGAGCAGCTATAGTGCAATAAGCTCACAAGGTTGTTGGGCATGGAGGCCTGAGGAAAACAACCGATCATATTCTCCAGTACTATTACTGGGAATCCATCAACTACAATGTCATGGACTATCTGGCTTGTTGCGTGGAGTGCCAGCTGCATAAGCCACATAAGAATACAACTGGATACTGACTGGTCCGCCCTGGATTTGCCTGGCATATGGTGTCCATTAATATAATGGGACTGTTGATGATGAGCACAGGGGGAGTCAAGTACATAATAGTTGCCATCGACCATCTGACAAGATGGGTCAAGATGAAGGCCCTGGCGAAAGTAGACGCTACCAGCCCCGTGAGGTTCATCCTGGATCATGTATATTGTCATGGATGTCCGCAGGTTTTTCCTAAGAAATAATGGGACAAACTTTACGTCTCATGTGATCTCACAATTGAATGAGATAATGGGGATCAGAGGAGTTGTGTCAGTACCCTACCAGCCAGAGACAAACAGACTGGTATGATGAGTGAATGGAACGCTGTCCATGACACTGAGGAAGCTGGTCGCGGGAAGAACTTCTGTGTGGGGAACATACCTGAGTTCAGTGACGTTTGCCTACAATATCAGTCATCATATGGCGACAGGAAAAACGCCGTTTGAGCTGTTGTACGGAAGAAAGGCTGTGTTGCCATTGATTTTATAACCAATGGTGGAACCTACGTCAGGGATGAGTGCTGAACAGTACTTGAACTGACTGACGAATATCCTGATCAATATGCAATTTGCAAGCATTCGATACAACTTTGAATACAAGGATATGAGCAAAATAAACAGACGATAAGAACTGACTGGCCTTAGCAGAATATCAAATAGAGGAAAGAGTAGCCTTTTACAATACACATGGTTTCAGAAGAAGAACAAACTAGATTCGTTGTGGTCAGTTCCATTCAAAGTGATCAACAGACGGTGACTGATGCCTACTCCATCAAGAATCTCAGGGATGAAAGAGTTGTGAATCAAGTCCACACTAAATATCTGAAGCAATGGATTGATGAAAAAAATAAAAGATTTCCCAAAGGACCAATGAACCATTAAGTTAGTCATGTTCTGATGATTAGGTCAAGTCCAAAAAAAGGACCTCTGAACTAATCTAGATGGTTAAGTCCAAAAAAAGGACCTCTGAACCATAGAAAACTGGTAGGTTTAAGTACTCAGGACCCAGTTTGGGGAAAAAAATGAAAACATGGACCGCTGAACTGAAACAAGGTCAAGTCCCATGGAAAAAAATAGAATAAAAATACAAAATTGATAAAAGATATGGAAAAAAGATTATAAAACGTTTAAAGAAAAGTCTGATATAATTTTAATATTTTTATTTTTATTAATTGTACTCAATACAGGGATGATTCCGCCTATGTCACCTCTTGGGGGAGGGAGGATGGACCACGGTAAGAATGAACAGCCCATCAAAATTGATGTGATATCGGATGCTGGTGAGGGCTAGACCTACATGAAACCACATTCTTTGAGCGGATGCAGAGCCCTGCAAGAAAGCAACTAGGGGAAGGGAAATTGAGATGTCGGATGAAGCCAATTGTGAAACCCCAGAGGGGGAGGAAAGCAACATTATAAGAAGAGGCAATAAGCGAATAACCCTGAGTAATCCCAAAACAGTACCAGAGCTGGAAGATTAGTCTTGAGCGCCTGATGACAGGCTTCATCAAGAACACCAGACATATGGGCTGGCAGCAAACAAGGAATGCTTGATGGGGGTTGCCAAATCAGGCCCCCTATTAAAGCCATTAGTAGAAGATACTGATGGAAAGCGCCGGAGAAGAGATAGTCATGCAGGGATAGTATGGCATCCTGCAAGTAGCAACTACGGGTTTATTGGAAGCTGAAGCAAAAGAGTGGTGAGACCTAGGTGAGGCTGGAAACTTTGTGGACCAACTTTGAAGAACTTAGCCAGCAAAATAAAGAGCATAAGCGGCGGTATCCCAATTCAGGATGTTATCAAGATCAGAGGGATTTAGCGCTAGAAAAAAACCTCAGTGACTTGGGCCCAGAGTTCAGCATAGGGGAGCTTGAAACAAATACTGTTACCAATGGTGGGCTCAGTAGCTAGAACAGTGGGTTTGTAATACTGTCCAAGTCAGAAGAGGAACTCAGGAAGCAGGTCCAACCCAGCAAGGAATGAGCGATCAAGAGCAAATGGCATAATCTCTGGAGCATCTATGACGATGGCCAGTGCATCAGCAAAAGGATCCAAAAACAGGAGAGTCTCAAAAATTAACTCTGGAATTGACAGCAGAGGACGAATCAGCTGAGAGTTATTCAAAATGATTGTAAGCCTGGTTTCAGAGGGATTAGTTACCATTTCCAGTAATTCTATGGAAGGACTAGCTGCTGGAGCCAGACTAGGTGTATGATTCCTGGAAGGACCATAGAAGAGGTTCTTCTGAGCATCCCAACTCATCTGCTGGATGAGCTGGAGGTCTTGATCAGACAAACTATTCAGAAGCTGCTGATATCGTGACTCAGAATTTGACATATGAGATGGACAAGAGAGAGGGATGTCAGACTTATATGGAAGTTGCCATTATGCACTCTACAATCCATTAAGCTCCAATTTTGGAGAAATTAATCTAAAAATCAATGAGAAAATCTCTCCAAGAGAAGAATTAGGAATGACTTGAGCCAATAGGTTATGAGAGAAATAACAAGGGCAAATAATAATAAGTATTATTAATTGGGTTACAAAATGAACATCGATGGCAAGAGTCTTCTGTCCAGGATGAGGAGAAATTCAGAAATCAAGGACGCCAGACCAAGAATTCAAAATATGACAATGGGTTATATGCCCTGACGGGGGGAAAACTGGATCCCAGGACTAGTATCATCACAAGTAATTTGATCATCCCGGAATGACAGTAGAACATGGGGGACTGCGCTCTGAGAAGGCAGTAGTGAGGAGGAAGAGGAAGAGCACCACATGCTGAAGGTCAACCCAAGCATCGTTGAGTATTGATGAGTGTACTCTGCTTGAACCAATGAAGTATTCAACTAAGTGTCTGAAGCGGTGTTCTCATGCCCCAGTCCTTTTCTCGCTGGAAATCTAGGAAAGAGGGGGGATGTGTTGGGATTTTTGCCCATATTCCCAGCATGCTAGATTACCAGGAATTGCTAGGGGGAATTTCCCTAAGGCGAAGTGAATTGGAAATTAGTTGGCCTGAGTTTTGGAGTAACTACACTTGGGGTATTTTGGAATATTCGCCTGGTCATATCAATCGGGAATTGATCCAGACAAATACTTAAGGTCTCATCGGGTGGTATTGCCAATGAAATAGGGGCATCTGATAGTGATTAAAAATCAGGTGTACCAATTGGGATTGGTTGGGTTTCATCACTGACTGATTGGGAATGAATAGCAAGTTGCAAGGCGAGTGATGCCAACTGCAACTAGCAAATCAATCAGTTAGTGCGTGACCTGCCTTAATGGGTAATAAGTTTCATTACCTAAGCAAGTCGCTAGCCAAATATGGTTGGTTTTCTTGGATTGAGAGGAAAACGTTAGGGACACGTTTTCGAAATCTTTCTGTTTATGTCCCAAGGATGTACAATGACAGAATCCTAGCCAGGAAGGGGAAGACCATCGCTGCCAAGATGAGGATGGGATCTAATGGCAATGACTGCCGTTTCATTGAAGAGGTGTTAACCAAGGGTTAGATGATCGAATCACCACTATAATTTCCCTAGGATTCACTATAATAAGAAACAGATAATTAGATCATATCACAGATATATAGCTCTAAGTTGTTCATCCAGTATATAGTTTAAGTAGAAAACTATCATTAGATTTCAATTGTGCTATTCTTCTCAAGGATATTATTGCTGTGTGCAATAATTGAAAGACTCTTAGAGATAAGAGTAAAGATCTGAGCGGGGATCTAGAGAAGAAGGAAACACAATCAGGGATTGCTGCCAACTGTGTGTTGGACTGAATAGACGGTCACCAGGAATCTCAACGATGATTGGGTTGGACAGAATGAGGGAATGAATCCATACATCTATGACATCATAAGTATTTAATTGGGAATATTGGCCAAGCGTTGGGGTGAGATATAAGAATTCATACTCAACTAAGGATAATAGTTGTCATACTATTATTAAACGAAAAATCTTAAAATATTATACAACATGACAAAGTGCATAAGAAAACTGAACCTTTGCAGTAAAAAAGATTTTAAGGGTTGTTTACTGATAATAACCCCTCCAGTAAATTTTTACAGATGTCAACACGCTTGATGCTACAACAAAAAGATTAAAGCAAAAAACTAGTTGGGTAAATATAAATTAATTTCTTTATAGCATGTCACCCGGATCATGTTTCTTTAAACAACTGTTTCCTCAATGAATTAAAAGAAGAGTAGGCTGCTAAACTTGCAAAAGTTCATCAAGAGTCAAATAGAATAAGATAGATGATGATCACTTATCCCATCTTTACCGTAAATACAATGACTTATAGTTTTCCAGCTGAACTAGAGTCTATCTAAAACGCAAGCCAAGCCAAACCTGTGATTCTACTGTTTAATAAAAAGCAAAGTAAGCTGGAATCAGAAAGGTCATCAATGTTTTGTGATGGGCTAAGATTGAACTAAACCATAGATGTAATTCCATCCTCAGACAATTGGAAGAAGAAACCAACTAACTTTGCAGAAGTTGTCAAAATCCTGATGGGGGTTAATGCTCAATTGTGCTAATTACCACATGATTTGACAATTTAGCAGAAACAGGAGTATAAACCTCTTAACTGCTATTGTAAAAACGGCGATTGATTGTACCAAAGAAATAAAAATGGGATAAATGTTATATACTAAGAAAACAGGCATTTAAGTTTTATATGTTTTATTAGTGATATTGGCGGGGTACAAAAATGAGACCTCTTAATAAAACTTATTTTTTAAGTTTCGAGGCTCAAAGTTCAGATTGCTTATTAAAATCTAAATTAGGGAATATTGAGCTTTGACCTATCAGAGCTTTAAAGACTCACTTCACTTTGATGAGATGGCTAATGGAGGGCAGGTAAGATAAGTCCATGCAGTAAGGTTTTGATGTATTTTACCCAACCAGTGGGCTAGAAAATTTTTGCACTGGGTTGGACCCCCTCCAATCCTCTATAAGAGTCTGGTCTCCGCAGTGTAGGCTGTAATAAAATAAAAGTGGCCTGGAGAGGAGCTTCTGATGAACTCCTCAATTTGATTTATGATTCCAGGCAGTCTGACTGCCCAAACTCATTTTGTTTGCCCAATTAATATTTTAAGTTTTACCCTGATTTGAGGGATTCCACTGGGAATTGACCAGGGTATTTTGGCCAATTTTTTCATTTGCCTCCAAACCGCTATTTTTTATGCATTCAATTGAAATTGTCTGACATCACCCCCTTTAAGAGAGGTAGGGGGAATAAGGTCACAGGAACTGTCCATGCACTCAGTTAAACTTAATCCCGAAGCAAGGGACTTAATGGAATACTCATCCCCTCGCTTATATATGATTATAAAAGGCCCCTCCATATGGATCCAAGCTTTTCCTTTCTAGGCATGATTAGTTATGGTAGTAGAGTACCAAGTCTGCCACCTGGAAGTAAGGGATTGATGGCTAGAGCTCATTGTCTTCTTGGCACTCTTTAGTGAACATCTTTGCTAGATTGTATAATGCCTCAGACTGTAACTGAATTATGTGCTGTGACAACTTCTTCATGGCTTGATCCAGATCAGTACTAGCTGAGAAAACATCTTTGGATAACAAAGCAGGCACTCCAGGCTCTCAGTCATAAACACACAGAATGGAGACATCTTAAGGATCTGGTGGTAACTGATACGGTAGGCCATGAGGGCACTGGGTAAGTAATGATCCCAGTGAAGAGGGTCAGAGTTGGCCATTTTCCAAAGTATAGAGACCAGGGTACCACTTGCTCTTTTGACGGCACCATTGGTGGATGGTTTATATGGGGCCAAATAGAGTTGTTGTGCTCCCATGGAAGTGGCGAGGAGTTTTACCACTTGGGATGTAAAATTTTTCCCATTATCACAAAGGAGAACATGAGGTAACCATGTGTATAGATATATTGATGTAGGAAG
Organism: Massospora cicadina; assembly: GCA_022478985.1. Classification (NCBI taxonomy): domain Eukaryota; kingdom Fungi; phylum Entomophthoromycota; class Entomophthoromycetes; order Entomophthorales; family Entomophthoraceae; genus Massospora; species Massospora cicadina. Next base: position 63,876 of record JAKSZP010001713.1, read on the forward strand.
GTGGCAGTGGCCTTAGCAGCTTGAGCGGGGAGAGCAACAGCTTCAACCCATATGTTAAAATGATCGATTCTGACAAAAATGTAGCGATTTCCACCAGTGGTGTGAGGTAGAGGACCTACCACATCCAATCTTATGGTGTGGAAAGGTTGTCGAGGCGTTGTAGGTTGATAATGATATTAGGTCCTGAAGCTGGATTGTTTTTAAAGGTCAAGAGGGCATCCAAGACTTCAGTTATATTTCCATCATGCCCTTCCAGTAGTACCGCTCTTTTATCCACTCATATGTTTTGAGCACTCCGCCATGCTCCATGATAGTGCGAGCCTCCAAGATGACAGGCACTCGCTCTGATGGCCAGAGATAGGGCAACCAATCTACTCCTACTTTCTTATACAACTTCCTACTCTCTACCTTTGTGTTGTGGGAGTGCCGTGCTAACATCTTTTTTACTGGTTCATTTTCTCAGCCCATGCGTCAGGAGTTATTAGGAAGTCATGCAATCTCTATGCTTTGCTATTGTCAAGATGAAAGACAGGCAGCCGCATCAACCCATCAGCGTTCATATGGTGCATCCCAGTCCAATGCTCAATGGTCATATCGTAGTGCTGGAGCTTAAGAGAAAAGCGAGCCAACCTCCCAGTGGGATCTCTCATATTCTGCAACCACTTCAAGGAGGAGTGGTCAGTAATTACTTTGAATGATGTCCCATATAGAAAAAGGCGGTAGTATTTGAAAGCAAGCAGGACATCTAGGCACTCCTTCTAAGTGACGCTGTAGTTGCGCTCAGATTTTGAAAGCATTTTGCTGAGATAAAACATGGGATGATTGACACCATTTAATCCAACTAAGCCAAGCTAGCTCCAATGGCGTAGTCAGATGCATCCATGAGTAACATGAAGGGCTTTCCATAATCAGGGTGATGGAATATCGGTTTTTGTTGCAGCACTTCTTCAGAGTCTCAAATGCGCTTTTTGTCCACACCCCAATGAAAAGAAATGTTTTAGCCAAGAGGCGGACGAAGGGTATGCTGAGCTGGGTGATTTTTGGGATAAATTGATGGTAGTACCCCATCATGCCCAAGAATACCTGAATTTCACGAAGGTTTTTAGGCGCCAGCATCTTGGATATCGCTTTGACTTTATCTTGTCGTGGTATTATCCCATCTTGTGAGATGGCATTCCCAAGGAAATCCTAATTCTTTTGGAAGAAAGTACACTTAGTGGGCTTCAGCTTTATGTTGGATGCCCGCATGTGTTGAAACACCTCCTTTAGGTGTGTGAGATGGTCGTTGAACGTCTTGGAGAAGACGTGATGTCATTAAGGTAGACGATCACACAGATCAGCTTAAGGTCCTGGAGATTGTGATCCAACAACCACTGAAAAGTAGCAGGCGCATTACACAACCCCTGAGGTAGCCTAGTGGGTTGTAACAAACCCTCAATGCAGATAAGGGTGCACTTCTGATCCTTTGGAGAAAGGTCCACCTGCCAGTATCCGCTAGCCAAGTCCATGGCTGAGAAGAATTTAGACCTAGAGAGTTGGGCCAGAGCGTCATTAATCAGAGATAGGGTAGCTGTACTACTTTGTGAGGTTTAGTTTGAGGTAGTTCATTACTACCTGATGACCTCCATTTTTATTTTTTAACAATAGGTTCATGAAAGACAAAGGGCTTTGAGAAGGCACCAACAACTCAGCTGCCATCAGCTAGTTTTGAGCTCCGTCCGCATCAGTAGCTTCTTGAATTTGGATTTGTGATAGGGTTTAAAGTGGATAGGGCGAGCATCATTAACATCAATGGTATGAGTATAACCCTTCATGTGCCCATAGTCGGTGTCAGAGGTATAGAAGATGTTGCTATATGACTCCAGTAAGGTGTGGACTTTATCCAGCTCAGCTGAGGTTAGTTCATCGTAGATATTAATAGAAGGTAGGGTACATAAAGACTAGTTGGCAGGTAAGCCCATATCCGCTACAGATCCAATACAGTGAACTTGGTTTATTTCCTCAAGGGGAATCAACATGACTCTTTCGATGTCCTGATGCTTTTTTACAACCACATCCTTCTTGGTGAGATTCCCTAGCAAAAGGTTGATAGGCCATTGATAGGCAGGGTCTATCACGCCTGGCAAAACTCTGGGCTCCAAAGGATTAACTCCATCAATGCTGGTTAGGTGCAATAAGAAGCTGTGGGGGGATTTGTAAGGTAATCTTAGTGTCAACTACGCTTTGTTCAACCACTTTAATTACTACCTCTTCAGAAGCATAGATTGGGATTCCTTTAGGGCGTCCACTGATTGAGGTAACTTTTTAAATGCTGTCCTTCCGTGGTGTAATGTAAAGATAAGGCGGAAGAGAGGAACTCAACTGTGTAAGCATAATCATTTTTATTATGCTCATCATTTGTCAGAACTAGAGGAACCTCATAGTTAAGCAAGGTGAGATAGCCCAGCTTCTAGTTAATAACCCCTTCATATTCAAGCATGAACTGGGTACCAATGAGTAGATCATCGTATTGTTGGCCAAGGCCACCGCTGGAGCTGACAAGATGAGCTTCACAAAACGAATGTGCAGAGAAGAGTAGGCTCCAATGGCGTGAGTGTTGTTTGGCCCGAAGTTCCAAAATTTTGTGTATAGTTGAGGTCAAAGGCCAAAATAATTTTTTATAAGTTTGGATGACACAACGTTCACAGGGGACCCAGTGTCAATGATAGAACTAACCAACACTCCATTAACGATGACATTTACTTTGGTTAAAGTTCCACCCAAGCTGGGAGGAGGAGCGAGGACCTCCTTTAGATGGAGAGTAGAGGCAAGTCTTTTGGCAGTTTCAAAGTATTTTTTTGAATTGAATGCAGGGTATGAACACACTGGGTAAATCGGATAATTGTGGCGATGAGCTGCTAAGTGTCACTGGCAGTGTCAATAATCTCAAGACTCCTCAACACTTGCCTGAGATAAGTTTGGCGGGGGATTTTAGCCCAATTAACTCTCTCAGGGTTCAACCTATCAGGCTTCTCCACTTCATTTGGGGCTTTTAAAACATAATGACCTACATCTTCATAACCCCCTTCAAATTTATCATTGGAAAGGTTATCAGTGCATTTTAGGGAGCCCACAGAGGGTAATGCAGGTTCAGGGATTCCCTTATGGCAGGATAGGTCCAGGGGCTGTTCCTCCACCTTACTAACTTTTGTGGGAGACGTTGAAATTGTCACAACTCAACTTTTGACCTTCAAAGTAGTAGGTTTGTGCTGCCTCATGGAGACAGGTTTCAGAATAGATTTAGCTGGATGAGAGGTTGAGGGAGGTAGCGTTTTGGGTGTGGATGTTTTAACTACCTTAGAGTTGGGTTGATCAGTGGTGGTGAGCTTTTGTGAAATAAGCAATTTAACTTTTGTGACCTGGTCATTCAACTCATTGTTAATGGGGGCAATTGGCACCCGAGAGAGGGGTTTAGGCTGGAGAGCAGGCTTTGAAACCACTTGGGATGGCCGCTCTGAAGAAGAAGATGAGCAAGGTAAAGAAATGACTTCTTCCCCCAACTGAGCTATTTGAGACGAAGATGAAGGGAGGCACTGACATATCACAGCCATATTTTGGCTATCCTCAATTGGTGGAGGAGCATCTTGTCACTGCACTTTGCGGAAACAGGGTTCCAGAGGGAGATAGCCATTGGAGTGGCTGAAGGTGTTAAAGTAGATTTTCTCCTCTTAGCTTTATGCATAATTCAAGTTCCTGAAAGCCAGCCACTGTTAGAAGAGCCTCTTTGATATCCCTTACTTTTCAGAAGTTGTTCTTGATTGCAGAGATATGCATTGGTAAATGGTGATGAGACGTAAAGACAACCATGGTAGCAGCAATGGAATCATCTAGAGGTGCAGTTTGGCAAGCAACTTAGTTTGAGATTTACTAGAGAATCGCTCAATAAAAGATGGGGATCAATTCTCCCTCTTGCAAGATAAGGCACATAAAGGCCTGTTTTTGCATTTTTAAACTCTGTAGAGAGCTAAATTCGTCAATAAGTTCTTGTTTCATCTCCGTCCAGGTGCTAATATTGGCCATAGTGGGAATCAATATCTCTTGAGCCATATGACTCAAGCATGGGAATATATTTATTTTTATGGTCAGTTGATCCTTCCATCGCAGATATATACACAAAGAGGAATGATTCAATAATGCCCTCACCAGGGATAAAATTGTCCCTGAAAGGGGGTTTGTAAATGGTGTGTGAGATTCCATAAAGGCCTTGAAAGGGGTGCATCTCAAAGCTTTTTAATTTGGTACAAGGCACGGGCTAGCTGCAGTTCTAGAGCAACGATCCTAGAATCAGATGAAGCTGGGAGGCTGTGAGGGGTAGTTTAAACACCAAGCTCCATTTTAGTATTTTTTTATTGTAGTCTACAAGGCCCCTGAAGTGAGCACCACTTGGTAAATTTCCTGGCGGGGGTTAACACTTGCTGGTGCTAATTTGCATAGAATTCGACATTTTAGCAGAAAGAGGAGTATAAAACTCTTAACTGCTGTTGTATAAACGAGGGATTGATATACCACCAAAGGAATAAAAATAGAATAAATGTTATATACTAAGAAAACAGGGATTTAGGTTTTATACATTTTATTAGTGATATTGGTGGGGTACAAAAAACAAACTCTCTTAGTAAGTTTATACTTAGTATTTAAAGTGTTGAGGCTCAAAGTTTGGATTGCTTAGTAAAATATAATTAATGAATGTTGAGATTTGACCTATCAGAGCTCATAATGCTCATTTTACTTTGATGAGACAGCCAATATAGGGCAGTTAAGATAAGTCCATGTGGTAAGAGGTTGATGTATTTACCCAATCAGTGGGCTAGAAAATTTTTGCACTGGGTTGGACCCTCTCTAACCCAATAAAAAGGGACGGTCTCCGCGATGTAGGCTGTACTAAAATAGAAGTGGCCTGGAGAGGAGCCTACAATGAACTCCCCAAATTTGGTTAACAATTTGGGGCAATCTGACTGCCCAAATTCATTTTTTTTGCCCAATTATTAGAAGAGTTACCCTGATTTGAGGATGCACTAGGAATTGACCAGGGTCTTTTGGATAATTTACATCATTTACCTCCAAACCACTCGTTTTAATACATCAAACTTGTAATTGTCCAACAGAAGTGGGTGTCAGAATACATTTTTGAAAGGAATCTAAAAAACGTGTCTAAATGACTTCACAGTGTGGAGCAAGATTTATAAAGAAAAAAGCTATCATCAAGTTTTCTGCCATGTAAGGTATGAAATTATAAGAGAGTTTTACTAAAAGTGTAATTGTAACATAGTAAATGAGGAGAGCACAACAAAAATAACTATATGTGAACCATGGTGAATATGAACATGAATTTTCTGGCAGCAACATTTCAATATATAAGGGTTTCATTTCATCACAAGAGATTCCACCTGTTGTTGCCGCCATGTTGGTATAGGCATCCACAACATAAATGCAAAAGTCAGGGGGAATCAAGTGCTAACTTTCACCTGGCTTACTCCCCTTGGATATGTAACACTTACCAGAATCTTAAAGGCATCTTTATAATCCAAGAACCATATCCTGGCGAGTATGAAAACTTCTGCATCACAAGCTACCCCCTTCAGAAGAGAATGATTATATGAATTTGTTAAATGCTTTGAGCTGTCCATGAAAGGGGCATCATATTAGCACAAAACCAAACTTTTAAAATCAAACTTAGAAGTTAAGAGCTTAGACCAAATCACATGTCTTTTATGGAAAATTTATTTGACTTTCCAGGAAAAATAAAAAAGTGCTGACACCCCTTTTGAGGATTTAAAAAGACGTAATAGTAAAAGGCTGATTATTTTACCATTGAGTTATATATAGGTTTGAGATCCACTAACTTTTCTGACAAAGTCACTCAATAGGCTCATGATATTTAGTGCAGTGATACTTTCTGAGATGGACACCATATTAGCCATGACTATTGTAAAAATCTCATTGTGAGCTCTTTAATGTGAAAATTGGTTTTACAAAATCCAATGTTAGACTCAAGGTAAGAAATTTTATACGCCAATTATCTGATATGACTGACCTTTGATGTGGAATAGAAGACAACAGGCATCCCTACTAGGCCATTAGCACTAAACTCTCCCATTAGACCCCAGTACAGCTCTCAAATCAACCCTAAGATGGATGACAAATTATTTACAAAGATGTGATAAATAAATAAATTTGTTTAAATGTGAATATAAGGGCCCTTGAAAAACGAATCGATCTATCAGAAAAAAGAGTATATGTGGTGCAGCAACCCTGCAAATTCTGGTAAAAGAAAGGGCGGAGTAGAGGAGGGAAACTCTACCTCCACAAATATGACCATGATATTCCCACATAATTAAAAAGAGATTTTTACACTTAATTAATCTATCCACCAATTATTTTTTAGATCATAAAACCGCTGACAATGTTCAATTAGTAAGTTAAAAACTAAGCTAAAATATTTCAGTTAAAAAAAGCTCGCAAAGGAATTAAGAAACTTTATGCATAACAGATAATAGAAAAAAAATCCCAAATAAAATATCTTTGAGCTGAGGTACCATCTTTAGATGGGATGAATGTGGCCACACCAGTAGATATGATTTTCAATAAATACCTGAAAATTGGAAGCGTAATTAAGTTCTTCTTGGACAATTTTTTCATTTGGACATACATGTATTAAACAGCCACAAATATTCTTACCCTAAATTTATTTTATTTTATTTATTCAAGGCAAGCCAACCAGGGGACAGACATTACTGAAATAGAGAAAGAAAGTATTGACATGAAACCTGAGCAGGGTCAACTCCATCATAGAAAGTTTTTCCACCTCTGGATCAGGACTCAAATTTTTCTGGCTATGTCATGGGTAAGGTTTTCGTGTTACTATACCTACTAACCGCCAATAGCTTCCTTTTGGCTGGCACACCAATCGATGTGTGAATGGTTGGGATTGAACCCACAACCTTCAAGCTGGTAGCCATACGCCCTACTGACTCGCCTTTCACCCCCAAGAATCCAGTAGATTAGTTCTAAGTCAGATGGTAACTCATTTGGGGTTAAAAGATTATGGATAAACTGGGTTATTGTCAAAAAGTTGGAGGTATCTTAGGCTTTCCATGTGTTAAATTTGGTTGTGGGTCAATAATTTAGAAACTCTTTTGGAATGCTTATATATGCAGTAATCCTTTAAGATGTGATGCGTGCAAAAGGGGCCTGGTGCAATTGTGTGAGTGGTTAGGTATCATAACAGATTATTGATTGCGCTGGGGTTTTCTAGCCCAAATGCTCATAAAAAGTTGCCTCTTGCTGCTGTAGACCAGTGATTGGCTTTTAAGTTAATATTAGTCACCTGGACAAATCATTTGCATAAAATATTTTTGTTGGTGGTAGTCAATGAGTCCCTTCTATAAGGTACAAGTGGTAAAGAGCTTTTTTAATCCTGATAAGTACCAGTTGACATTTCAAAATCATGATTGTACTATATATTAGTGTTGAATAAGGAGGTAAAAAATGGTATGGCATGAATGCTGTTCATAGCATTTTTAGAATCAGTGTGTTGGCTAATAGAATTTTTTAACTAGCCTTGCTAAGCGTCCATGCAGGCTGTCTGCAAGGTTTGTTAAACTAGGTAGGAGATTAATCTCCATAACTGTAGAGGCATAGTAACTAGAAACTAGTAATATACTTAAGTGATGAACAGGTCTAGTAGATGGGGTGGCTTGGAATGGAATGGTTGACCTCCTTGCTGAAGGTTGGCGAGAAGTCCCATTATGCCACTTATGGCATTTCTTACTTAATAATAAACCTCAGGCTTGTGCAAATTGATTTAAAAATTACTAGCTTGATAATAATAACTTATACTAGCTTCAAAAGACGAACTTCAGATAGGATGGAAACAACGACTACACAAACATCTGCAAATTCCTATACTTTAAGAGTTTTTAACTCTGAAAGGAAGTATTTTCAGATCTTATCTATGGTGCGCAGTAATGAGTCCAGCCCCAAGTTTCACAACTAAGGACCAAGGGTGCGTCCTGTTTTTGACTGCGCTGAGGAATAATGGTCTTTCTCAAATCCTGGGCCAGGGGTGGCATTAAAGCTGACTAAGTTGAAAGCATTACCCAGTTAACAAAAAAGATAAAAGGTGAAAAGTTTTAAAGGTTCCCTGAGATATTTCCAAAATATTCAAAAATTTGATCTTTTGCTGTACAAAGAATACCAAAGCAACATCTGATTTATACTGGTACACGTTGGCAACTGTGTGGATGTTGTACAAGATGCTAAACTTAGGAACAAATCTAATTTGGTTTCTTAATATATGGCTATCTGAGTATTTTACTAAGTCACTTTGGTTTTTATTGGTCATTATTTTTCTTCTGCGTTGGCAAGTGAGATTGGCGCCAATTACATAATTAATAATAGTAACCTTTTTTGAAAGGTTACAAAAAAGGCTTTTAAACCTGCCAGGAAGCAGGCGAGTCTCTAGAAGGCACCTACTGATGGATGCTTTAACTAGTGGCGCAACAAATTAAAATGTACCAATAGAACTCATAAGGAATGCCCTCTAGGCCAGGGACTTTCTTGTTAGTGCCCTGTATACAGAATCCCATAGTCCCTCATTAGAAAAAACTATAATATACTGGTTAAGTTAATGCGAAAATATAATCTAAGTTTTTTCAAGAATTGTTTTATGTCCTCTGGGTAACAATCATCTGATTGTTATAACGTGGTATAGTGTTGTTTAACCTTCACAGGTACTTCAGTGGAGGCATTGAAAGCAGGCCTGTTGTTAAAATCTAGGTATTGTTTGTTGATGGCTAATCCTTTAAAGGCTAGATGAATAATAGTCAAACAAGCATCATTGATGGAATGAACAAAATTCTGTATTTATTACAAAAGGACTTACCTAAATAAAGGTTCAGCGGTTCTAAGGAACTTACCACTAAATTAATTAAGATCTGAGGAAAAGTTACTTTATTATGAAGATTGTGTAGTTATCTATAGTAATAGAGAAGTATAGTAGATCAAGGCTATAATAAGTGTCAAGGGTAATGAATTAAAGATATGATAGATCAGAATAAACAGGAATAGTACAAGTCATGTGGAATTGCGCTAAATCCCATCAGTGGATCACAATCTTTATTAACCAATTTTTTAGTTCCTAATTCTAGTGTACTTGATGGAAACTTCACTAGGTTAAAAATAAATTCAGTCCTATTAAAACAACTTCAATATTAAACCATTTTAGTAAAAATACTAAAGACTAACTGTTCCAGGGATCCCGGAGGAATAGACAAACTTAACAAAATACTGGTGGTAACCATATACCCAGTAAATTTAGCTTGGCAAGCGCGATGCAACTAGTACATCAATACGCTGCACTCTCAACCACTTTCGTTGGTGGAACATGGAGTATGGGTATTTCTGGATGTTCAGCAGATGGCAATGTGGGAAAAGTTTTGTGGGGATGTACACACTCATTAACAAACGCGGTGTATGTTGCACCTCATTCCATGCCACGCGGTTGGCTGGATCTCGGTTTTGAAAGCAAGGAAGCAGCAGACGAAGCTGCAATGGTGCGCGTTGTGTTAGACCTCCCAGATGGGCAGTGGGTCATCGAAACTAAACGCACCAGATGGACAAAATCAAACCAGATTTTTGTAACTTTTGACTTTCTGCCCACTACAGTCAAACGCGCCATGCTCAAACAACACCTGAAGGCTGGGCTCACCATATATGGCGAAATACAATCCTTCGAAATGCAACGCTTTATGCTGATTCCACACCTGTGCACTGGCAAAGCAATTGCAGCCCTAACCCCAGATGAGGGGATAGCGAAGGATCTAACCCAAATACCGCACACCACTTTTGTCACTATCAAGGGGCATGCCACCCTTCCTTTCAGGGTCACCGTGGACAGCGCACCTCCCATCTGCACCTTTTGTGATGCGTTCAGCCACAAGGCACACATCTGCCCTTCCAAGGAGGGCATCACATACCAAGAGCATCCCTCAGAGACTATGAACACCGGGGAGATCCACTATGAACCAACCGCTGATATAAAGGAGGCCTTCCCATGGGGAGCACAAAGTTGCTACTTAGTAGTGCACCCAATATCCCCACAAGAGTGGAAGAAGGCCAAACAGGCCCGCAAGGCGGGTGCCAAGGAGGCAGCCAAGCTCGCCTCCGCTATCTTGCCCTCCCAGCTCCAGGAGGAAATTGAGACTTTCACACCGGAAGCAGCTCAAGAATCTCTTGCCAATCAGATTGGGATGCCCAAGAAGATTGGGCTGCCCAAGCTGAAGCCCTGATGGGAGAGTTAAACTCATTTGACCAATATGCCCAAGCCTCAATTGGAACCAACTCAGTCTCCAACCTCCCAGCTGGAAATTCAAAACTTTTGTTGGTGCACCAAAAATGCATGCACCGCAAAAATCTTTTTCTGCAGCGGGGAAACAAAAAGTGAAGGCAAAGGCCAATGCGAACCCAACTGCTAAAGCTACCCATTGTTATGACTACATTTGCATCACATACCTGAGGTGCCAAAAAGCACCGTGGAGAACATGAGAAGGCTGAAGGGCTCGGGTGCCCTTCCCCTCGCACCTAAGGTGCAATGGGGATAGCCTTTACTTTAGGGATGTTAAACATCGCCAGACTCAAGGCCTCACCATCCTGGGCTAGGAAACTGAGTTTTTTCGACATAAGTTACCCGTGGACATCCTGGCCATCCAGGAGTCCCACTGTCCATGCAGTTCTGAGGAAAAATGGAAATCCATGATCCTACCTTCCCTATCCTTCTGGTCTGAGCACTGTGGGGTGCCTATTAGAAAAACAATTATTTTAAACTTTTATCATCTGAATCCTTCCTTAGTGGCCACGTCCTTGTTGTCAATTTTTTGTGGGCTGACGTAGTGTATGCTATTGTCAACATTTATGCCCCGACCTGTGCACAAGAACGTCAGGAATTTTTCTCATCAGTCAAATCCCTTCCGTTACCCCCTGACCCTTTTGTCGTTGGTGACATGAACTGTTGATTGAACCCATTTAACAACTGCTGGCCTTCCTCATCTTCCCCACCACAGGGACATGTAGAGCTATGCATCCTCAAGGCCACCCTAGGGCTGATTGACATGCTGCTGCATCATGCTCCGCTTCTTGAAAGCATGTTGCGCCCCCACATCCACAATGGCAGTTAAGGTCCATTTCCCACATTGACCTTATCCTCACGCCGTTGAAATTTCATACCCAAATTTCCCATTTCACCATGACAAAGATCGATTTCTCTGATCACAGGTTGGTTTTGATTTCCTTCTGCATACCCAACTCCGTTGCTCAGGCTCCAAATTGGTGCAAACTCCACCCAGCCAAAATTGCGTCGCCATGATTTTTCTCATAGATGGAATCTGCGACCACGGCTCTGGAGTTTATCACACCAATTTTGTGCTGATCCAATTTCCACCTGGTCGGCCTTCAAAGCGGACACAATCTGCCAGGCTCGCCACCTCTCCTCCCTGACGCTCACACTCCACCTTGGCAGGCATCTCGCGCGCTCTGGAGGAACTGGCTCACCTGGAGTCCAACGTCCCAGCCACAGGCTACAGCCCTGCTTGGGGCCACAAGTGGGCGGTAGTAGCCGCCCACCTCAATGCACCTGAGCAGCAACACAAGCATCAGGTTTGTGTTCAGTACAAAGCTAAACACATCACAGCAGGTGACACGTGCTCCACTTACTTTTTTTGAAAATTCTTTGCACCGCGCCAGAGCTTGCCCTGCACACAGGTGTGAAGGCCTGACAATTCCGTAGCAGATTTGCCAGCCGAAGTGGCAATCAAGATACAAAACTATTACTCTGAATTGTACCGATCTGACCTGATTCTGCCAGCTGAAATGGCGAATTTTCTCTATAGCGCACACATCCACATTGTTTCCCGTTTCCCAGAGTTGATGAATTTGATTACTCCAGACAAACTCTGGTCCGCCATCCGCGGTGCACCAAATAGGAAATGCCCAGGCCCTGATGGCATTCCTTATGAGTTCTATAAGAAGTACTTCAAATATTTATCCTCACTGTTGCTTGCCTCTCTTAACCAGAGCCTTTTAAAAACGCGCCTCTACCAGGAGGGCAAGAGGCCTACACCATTACACTCTTCAAATAAGGGGATAAGCTAGACCTTGCCAACTGGCGCCCCATTTCTCTAACAAACACTGACACAAAAATTTTGACTAAAATCATGGCTAACCGTCTAAGAAAATGTTGCCTCTGCTTTCATCTCCCCAGAATGATTCGGTTTCATACCTAGAAGGTCTATTTGGGACAACGTGCACACTGTAGCCAACGCCTGTCAGTCCACGGCCTCTGGTGCACTTGTATTTTTTGACCAACAGAAGGCCTATGATAGAGTAAACTGGAAAGCCTCAGGGCCTGCCTACACCAATTCCGCCTACCCCCTCGCTTCATCAGTTGGGCGATGCTGCTGACAGAATCTGCAATAATGGCTGTGCGTGGCCCTGGATTTCTCACGGACATAGTCCGCCCTCAAAAGGGACTTCGCCAAGGGGACCCCCTTAGCCCGCTCTTATATAACTTCAGCCTGGACCCACTCCTTCGCAATGTGAATGCCCGCCTTGCTGGAGTCCAAGTGCAAGGCCAAGCCCCGGTCAAGATGTTGGCATTTGCTGATGACTGTGTGGTTGGGGTGTATAACAATCATGATGCACACACGCTTGAAGCTCTTACCCAGGTTTACTCCTGGTTAAGTAATGCTGCACTCAACACCTCCAAAAACAAAATTATTCTCCTAGGTCGGTATCAAACCCGCTGGGCCTCAGCGCCCTGTTTCCAGTCCACTCATCTGCTAGCACGCGCGCTTGCTTTCCCTGCCCATCCCACACAGCCCCACTTGTGCTCCCTTTTGTGCCGCGCCCTACCACTGGGCCAGTCCGCCATTTGGGGGTGTGGTTGGAGGCAGGCAGGTATTCCTCAACGGTGATGAAAAACCGTATTCTGGACAACGTGATGAAGCGCATTGCCTCCCTCAGAGCCCACCCTACTTCCCTTACCGGCAGGGTTGTACTAGCCAATAATTGCTTTTACCAAAGTTTGGTTTGGGGCCCACGCCATCGCCTTCTCCCCAGGTTTCTTCAAGACACTATACGCCCTTCTGCAAGGGTGTCTTTGGTCGGGACGCCCACCGCCAGTGCATTTAGAGGTCATGTTTGGCCCTCGCCAACGTGGAGGCATGGGCCTGCTCAACTTTGAGGCCCATGCTGCAAAAATCCTGGTCACCTGGATCGCTGCTGTTACCATCTCTACCCTTCCGGCCCAACACTGGTCCCACGCGGCCCATTCCAACTTCTCTCACGCCCTGGGCCTTACTAGCCCATCACACCCTCACTCTTTGATGAAGTATCTGGCTTCCCATCCTTCAGCCGCAGGTCCCCATGGAACTGCACCCCACTACAAACGAATCCTCCTCTCCATGTGGAGCGCTGAGTGGAGAATTCGTATCTGTGGACATACTGCTCAGAGGGGGCGCCCCTCTCCTCAGTTCACCCAGGAGATACAGGGACTACCCATTCTGTACGGCTTGATACCCGCGAGGCCTCATGTCTTGGCCAGGGTGGACTACCTGGACATGATGGACATCCCTTATTCCCTTGAATCCCAGAAAACGATTTGGAAATACACTCACCACCCTTTTCTGCAGCCTCATATCCAATCCCACATGTGGCACTGCTTGAGGCGGGTGTACCACACTTCCTAGGGCTCTAACGCTTTGCACTCATCCTGTGTCATATGTGGCCAGTATGGAACGCTTTTTCACCGCCTGGAGAAGTGCCCTACATCTAAAGCGATCTGGCGTGAGGTGCAACGTCTGCTTTGCCAGGATCAGGCACATCCCTTCAATTTATCTAGGGATATGTTTGCTTTATCTATGATCTCCCCTCTTCCACCCTCCCTCTGTGCTTTAGTGGTCGCAAATGCCATGTGGACTATCCACACGATTGTCTTGGATGCCATAGCAGGCTCCACCCCTACCCTTCCAGAAGCTGTCCGCCAGTTCTGGTCACACTTAGTGGACCACTTTCAAGTGTGGTTGTTTGGTTACCTCCCATCATGTCGCCATCAGTTGGTCTCCTCCTGGTTCCCAGTCTGGTTCATCACATCTGACTCTTCCTCCAAACGTGCTCAATTGTGGCTCCGGCCCCTACATATGTTCCCCCCTCCCAGTAGTGGCGTTCCCACTGGCAACAGGAGACAGCATTAGCTTCTGTGGGGTGTCCCCCTATTATGTGTTTCATTTTCCTCATGCTACTCAGAAGTGTCTGTCCCCTGGTCGGCCTTCCCTGCAATAAACAACTAAAGACTAACTGTTATTAACTATAACTAAATAATTAACACAATTCAGGGCTTCACCCTTAATAAGGAAAATCCTGACACCTGTGCTAATGCAAACTTGGGTTCAAGAAATAATTTTTTCCATGCAGTATAGCGGCGCATAAATTATCTTGTTATATTCCCCCTTCAGTGATCTGCGTAGCTCCATCCAATATAAATAAATGGCGTTGGTGTGAGAAATAACTGGCTCTAAAAACGAATAGTTGTTGAAACCAATTTGCAAGTCCATGCTGGGCTGTATCCTCTACAAGGGACGTTCTTTCTATACGTGAAAGTGATTTCTGGAGGAAATCATCTCCCGCCATAGACACGTGATGGTAATGTGGCAAAACCTCTCTGCAGCGTCTGTGATGTTTCATTTCAGCTGACCACAAGTTACTAAGGGGTTTATGTAAAATTAGAACACCATATGAGGTGATTATTTTAAGGACATCCATTTTGAGGAACTCTTCATTAGATAATGTATCAATATATACCTTAAAGAAGCGGGGTTGAGTCCGTTGTTGTTCAATTGAGTTCAGGTATTAATTTAAATAATGGTCTCAAAACCGCAATTGGTAGTATCAAACCTAGAAATCCTGGAACTTGAAACTTAATGGTGGTTGAATGTGGTTTTTAAGGGTCAATGATATTAATATACCTTACTGTATGTTTGGGCGTTTAATATGAATTATGCCAGAAGAGTCAAATAGGAGGAGATCATATAAGCCTATGGTAGCTTTAAGAACCAAAGATTCCATATGGACTAGGGGATATTGAGAAATTTCCAACTATCAGTTGCAGCATTTGACCAACATCTAAAAGTCGCCCAGAATAAATGTAATATCTGCGAGGTCAACTTTTGTGATAGTTTTAAAAAAGTCAAAGTGTTCAGGTAATTTGTTTTAGAATTAGATGTTAAGGAAAGTAAATTACTCACCATTACATATGTATGTGACTGCTAGCACCCAATCATAACTTATAAGTATTTATCACATAAGCTCCTTTGAAAGGACGAACTATGATCTACAATAATGAGTTCAAGTGTAATCTTAGGAAGAAGAGCTTGTGACCACCCCTTACTTTCTGTAACAAATTGGAAAAAATCCCAGTTCTGATCGCCATATTTATTTTTACATATTTGTTTGGTGCACTGACAAGCAACCAAAGCGGCTTAACTGATTAGGGAGAGGTTTGGGGCACCAACAAGCAGCCAAACATTCACCTCTCACTGGCTGGCTATGTAAATCCTCTGTGTGGTTGGTCTAACCCAACCACGCGAAAGCTTCCTCAAAACGGAAACACTTGAAAAAGACCACAGGTATGCGAACCCTGAAACATCCTTAATTTTTTATTCTGGGCCATAAAAACAAAGGTGTCCGCCGACCAGAGCTCATCTGGGGAGCAACCAACAATGCTCCCCAGGAAGGTACATGCTAGGGTGAAAATTCTGAAGTGAACTTTGGAATGGGCAGGCGCGCCTTACAAAGGCAGCGCTTTGAGGGCCTCACCCAAGTTATTGATTAGGCTTGCACAAGCCTAATCTACGACTCAGGTGAGGCACAACCCAAAGCCCAAAACGACCAAGCCCCAAAATATTTTTTAATGATTTGACTCAAATTTGGAAAATCTGAATCTGAGTTGAAATGTACAATCGAGATGAATCTCAATTGTTACACTTTACTTCCAAAAAGTATCATTCTGAAATCCATAGTATGTTGTTGGTGGGTTTCACAAGGGATTTAGTTTTTTTCTGGAAAAGGAAGACCAGAATCCCAAGACATTGAGAATCCTTAATTTCAGTTGGACACTCAGACAGCTTATGAGAGTTGTGCTGGGTAATAGACCTAGACGCGCCCATATGACCATCTTGGCTTTGAGTGTGGGGATGCTAAGCTGAGCTAGCTCCTCTTGGTGTTTGTGACGTCGTATCCTTATGTGGGGAGGCTTAAACCAAAACGTTTTGTAACCTTTTGAGCATTCTAACTTGCTGGTAGGTTGATCATGTGGATACTATTTGTCAGTTGTGTCTTTTTTAAGAATGGTGTGCTTAATTATGCAGACTATGATTAAACGCATCTGGAAAATCCTCAGGACAACCTGTCATATGGGTACTTGCTGGAGTTTCTGAGTGCTAAGAATGGGGCAGTACTCATTAGCTCAATAGTCAGTGTTTAATTCAGATGGTGGAATCAACCCTTGCGCTGCCTTCATGGCAGCCTTACTAATAATTTTTGATGCACACTCTGTTGTTTTTCAGACTTAAGTTCAATAATTACATATTCAAAATGACTTCCTCAAGGAAAATAGAATTGTCAGTAACTTTAGCATATGAGGTGTTGTGATCATTCATAAGGGGTATGTCTTCTAGAGCCTCAGGTTCACTCCCTTGTGAAAGCAGGAGTGTACTTTTGGCCCAGAGCTATAAACCCAGTATAAATAGGTGACTACCGTTCTTGGACAACAGTAAGAAGAGGTGAAGGATACCACCAGGTAGCAAAGAGTTTGCAGCCCATGTGTAATGCCATGATAGCGGCAATTAAAGATTTGACTAGACTGCCAGTCTGGATGCAGAAGCACCCAAATGGCAAGCCCAAATGCCAGAGGCACTGCTGCTTGAAAGACGTTATCTCAAATGGGAAAAGTTTTGTGCCATCAAGCGCCAATAGGTCCTGAATGTGAATACAAAACAAAAAAACCAGGATATCACAGCCCCAGCGCCTATGGGTTTGAGAGCTAAGATAAGTGAAATTGGGTTAGGGAGTTTGAATTCTGTCATAATAAAAAAAATGATTTAGAAGAAGAATTTTTATTGGATTTTAATTCTTAAATTAACCATCAATTTCCTCAGTGTGTTACAACAGCTTAAATAGATTATTGATTTGGGGAATAGCTTAGAAAGACTCAGGATCAGGGCCCTAAAAGATTTGACTTAACCTAACGAACTTGAGCAAAAGGGGAAATATAATTTACTTTGAACTGAATTTAGAATTGTCAGCTGACAGGCTGAGTCACTGTAAGTATGGCCTCATTATTCCGAATTGCTGTTTTACTGAATTTCTGACCATTAGCGCAATAACATCTCACCTGATGGGCAATGGGAACCTCCCAAGGTCACCCCACATAGGTGCGGTCCCAAGAGATCAGGAACGGTTTTGGGATACTCAACCCACCTGCACCTGATCTTTTGGCATCCGTTCAACCAAGCAAGATGAAACAAATGGCGATACTAATTTTTAAGGGGAGGGTTCTAGGCTGGCGGCAACATTCAATGATGAAGGTACATGCCCGTCAGGCTTTGACCCCAATGTTTGAGGAGAGTTTTGAATCAGCAACAACATTTCCCAATGGCCCAATGCCATTGGTGAGATTTGCTAAGAATCCAACACTTGATCCCCCATTTACTTGATTGTGCAAGCCCGTTGAGATTTGTTGCTGAGGGTTTGAGGCTTCTGGACCTTGATTTTAAGGGCTCAGTGCTGTCAACTTTATAAGATCCTTTTGTCTCATGGGTTGGCGGCTTCCAATCTTTTTGGCACAAATTTCCTCAAATAACCATACTAATTTTCTTGATGTAATTGCGGGGACAGGTGGTGGAATCTTCAAAGGGAGAGCTGCTACCCACCGCCCATCTACCACATGGGCAAGATCACCCTGCATGAAAAGAGGGACAGCTGCCCTCCTCAGACCCTTTTTTGTGGGGAATATGAATGCCACTCAGTCCAAGTAGAGGTACGCTCCCCCAGACTTACATTACCTTTCCCTTTTGCCAAAGGGGGGGCCACCGCCTGGGAACTGAGTGAGGGCCACATTTTTGTGGGCCTTCAACAAATTGATCGCCATTAAAGTAGTAATCTTTGGGGGAGGATGGGTAGCCTCTGGGTGAGTGGCATGGAGAGCCTCATCCAGCTCCAAGAAGTTTGTGCAATCATGGGCACTGACCCAACTGTTCTCATAGGCTGGATACCCCTTTCCAAGCGATAAGATATTGGACTGATCGCCATGATTTGTGGGAACCGAGGATACCCTCCACTTCAGCCTCCTCTTCACCCTCAATCCAAAAGGCTCTGAACCCAAGGAGTTGCCCCCTTGAATGGGGACAACTGAGACACATGGAAGACTGGTGTTGCTTTCAGTGGGGTGGAAAAATTAATCAGGAAAGCGCCAGTACCCAAATCTTCCTCAACCAAGTGGTGACCCAAGCATTTACTTGTACACTTACGCAAGGACGCCTGCATCCACAAATGGTGCATGTCGAGCATAACATACAAGCCCACTTTAATTTCGTGCGCCAGGAGCTTCTTCTGATCTGCAAACTATTTGTAGTCTCTTATAGCCTTTGTCAGATGCTCCAAAAACCAAGATTATGTGGCCTTATATGCTGGGCATGATCAGCGGCTGCTGGTACCTCTGGGAAAAGGCACAGAATGACTTAGAATGAGGGGTTGTACCCCAAGGTTGCTTCATATGTGGAAAACCCAGTGGAGGCGTGCGTTCCATTGTTGTATAACAACTGAGAGAGAGGGAGGTCATCAGTCAAAGTATTTTAAGTGGCTTCAGCGTAGAACAGCAGGTACTTTTCCAGGATTTGATTAACCCGTTCAGTTTGTCCATTGGATAGGGATGGTACACAGTGGAATGACAAGGCGTAATCTTTAAGATCGCCAAAAGCTCAACCAAAACTGTGCTGTGAACTGGGGCCCACAGTTGCTGACAATCTCCTGTGGAAGTTAAACATTAAGACCACATGGCGCACAAAGAGATAAGCAGTTTCCTTAGAGTTAATAGCTGAAGAGCATGGGATGGATAGGGAAATTTAGTGAAGCAGTCAACAACCACCATTACCGCTGAAAACCCAATAACACAGGGAAGTTTAACAATAAAGTCCACAGACACCGGCGTCCATGAACCCTCTGCCTGCTGTAAGGGGTGAAGTAGACCATTCTATGAAGACCAATCTGACTCAGCCCACGCGCAAGTTACACAGTCTGCAATCCAGGCCTGAACCTCTTTTGTCAAGCCCCCTAATGTAGTTACGCTTGATTAAGTTAACACACTTTTTATTCCCTGGATCTCCAACTGCAGGAGGATTGTAGTGAGCCTAAATATCTTCAGTTCGAAGGAGTGGAGGTTTTAAATCTGCGACCAAAGAAGAATGAGGCCCTCAGCCAAAGAATACAATAAATATGTTGAATCAGGGAGGGACAGCATCTCCAGAAGGTCCACACCTTCCACACAGGCTTTTTATACTGCCAAAACCTGGGAGATTAGGGGTTCATTCAGAGCTAGGTTCATTGCTAAAACCACAGGAGGACAATGTATAAGATCTTAATGGGAGAATGACAGTGCCCAGATCCGCCAAAAAAATTCTTCAGGACAGTGTGAAGGGTTGCGACTTAGAAAGTCAGAAAGCACATTCAACGCTCCCTTTACAAACTCATACTTGAATTTAAAGCTACGCAAATCCTGATAAGTTTGAGCCTGCCAGTGTGCTAAATTCTGTGGCTTGTGGAAATAAAGAAGGGCTTGATGATCCATTCACACTGTTAACTCAAGCTGAGCACTCTGAAGAGATACCGCCAGTGGGTCAAGGCCCATGCCACAGCTGCCAGCTCCTTATTGTAGATGGCTCAGGACTGTTCAGTGGGAAAGAATTTATGGGAAAATTAGGTGACCGGGTGTCTCAATCCATTGTACTCCTGAATTAGGACACCCCAATACAACAGATGAAGAATCACAAGCTACTACATAGGGTTTGGAGAGGTCCGCATGTTTTAGTATGGAAGGTGAAAAAACACTTCTTTGATCGATTCATATTCCTGTTGGCACTCTGGCGTCCAAAAAAAGGACGTTCTTACCCATGAGTGGATGAATTGGAGCGTATAACTGTGGTAGGGCGGGAGAAAATTTACTTAACAATATGATACTGCCCAAAAATGCTTCTCAATTGTTTTTGGTTCGTTGGAGTCATCCATTCACAGATGGCGTCCAGCTTGTTTGGAAGAATGGCGTACCCATCCTTTAAGACGAAATTTCCCAAGAAGGTGACTTCCTTCAAATAAAACTTGCATTTTATAGACTTGACAAACAGGCCGCCTTATGTAAGGCAGCTACTACCGTGCCAAGACCTTTTCATGTTGCTCTGGAGTAGGTGAGTGTACCAAGATATCGTTGATATATGTAACTGCGCAGGTGAACTGAAGATCACCCAGAACACTATTGATCATCATTTTGAATGTGGCTGGTGCATTCTTTATCAAACAGAAATACTAAAAATTGAAAAATGCACCATTTTGTTCAG
This sequence comes from Massospora cicadina, assembly GCA_022478985.1. Classification (NCBI taxonomy): domain Eukaryota; kingdom Fungi; phylum Entomophthoromycota; class Entomophthoromycetes; order Entomophthorales; family Entomophthoraceae; genus Massospora; species Massospora cicadina. The sequence goes on from JAKSZP010001713.1 coordinate 84,572, forward strand.
ATTGCAATAAGCCAATTCTGACCTTCTGTCACTCAAGTCTGATTGAAGGCATTGACAAAATCAAGTTTTTAAAACACATGCGACTTGGCAATTGCTTGGCCAATTGTCTGTCCCAAATGAAGTAGGTAGGGATCATGGACCGTAATTTTGTTAAGGTGTCCATAATCCAAGCAGGGACAAAGGGATCCATCAGCCTTCTTGATAACGATGATGTGAGACAACAGGGAATGTCTCTTTGAAAAACTAACCCTTCTAGAGCATATCATTTAACCATGCATTGAGGGCAGCCTCATCCTATGCTCTATGCGGGTACAGTGGACAGATTATGTTCACCACTTGCACCATGTTCAGAAACCCAAAATCAAATTCCATATGTGGAAAACTAGTTCTCCTTATTAGAATCAAAAATAATTTGATATTTCATCAAAGCTTCTGGAAAAACTGATGGGAGGTCCGCAGGGTTTCAAAGTATGTAATCAAACTATGACCTTGAGTTTTAGTAAGAGCATCCAGTAAAGGAAACTCGCCCTCCATCTGACCATTGGAAAACGACAGCATATTAGACTCAAAGTGATTCCTTACATACTGTCGATGCCAACGCCAACACCAAAATTACTGGGAACATGAGGTTAGGCATTGCTAAAAAACGATTGCAAAAACTAAAATGGTGAACCAAGAAAGTTACTGGGTGCCATACTTTATATGATGGCTGGGAGGCCAACGAAGCGACCATCACCACAGGATCCAAGTTTAGGTCAAGATTAAGTTGGTGGGCTAACTCTAGGCTCATAAAGTTACCCGCTGCTCCAGTGTCAACCAAGGCCTTAAAAGACACCTGGTGTGATCTGATACTAATTTTCATTGGCAATAAAAAGTAGGCGGAGTTCTATTTGTTGGCAGATACGGTCAAGTCAGTGGATAAGGAAGAGATTTTGACTAAACCAGGGTAAATAACTAGGTTTGCAGCAGGAGCAGATATTATAAGCCAGAGTGCCAGAATAAACTAACATGGGCGTTAAGGCCATTTCAGCTTTTTAGGATCAATACATATACTGATTTGAAGCTGGGATTTGAACCAAGGCCACATTGGAAGCTTCAAGCATGAGATTCTCCTTTTTGAGGGTGGGCTGAGAAAAAGTTGGAGACACTGGGGCAGCGCGGCCATAGCAAAACTCCTTCACAACCTTTATTCATCTGATAGATGACGCCTGTTGCACCTATCTCAATGAGGATGGCGGAAATGGCTGAAAATAATGGATGGTTCATTATGTAATGAAAGCAGCAAGTAAAAAGTTGACCAGGATAGCTTTTCCTTCCCATTACTATCACTATTAGTAACACGATTCTCCACAAATTATCCGAATTTGACAATCAGCCAGGAAAATGAGCAGATTTGTACACACCAACAACAGCTGGGCAAAAGTGGCCAGCACAAAAGACTCTAAACCCACCCAACCTGTCAGAGAAAAACGCCCTGGCAGTACGTTGGGACAACCTCCCCCAAAAAAGGTTGAGCATAGTGCCACACCCAGAGTTTTGCAATTTCTACTAAAAATGGGCGCTTTCACAGAAATCAAACATTCCCAACCCTTGTCCTCCCTTGAGCATGGCCTTATAATTATGGTCAGCAATACCTCCCTCAAGTCATGGGAAAAAATGGGGGA
>JAKSZP010001714.1:0-86086 GCA_022478985.1 Massospora cicadina
GGCTGGGCGTTTTTTCACCCCATTAGTATCAACCTGGGCATGCTTGGCTTGCACCCAGCGTTAATCTAAGGTGTGCTTCAAGTCAGGAAGAGCCTGAAGTTTCACCTTCTGGGCCTCCTGTCGCCCAGCCTTATCTCTAGCATCAGTTCCCACTATTATGTCATCCAACCATGACAAACATTGACAGCAAGAGTCTCCAGTCTAGGACAATAAGAAAATCAGGAAATCAAGGACTCCAGACCAAGAATCCTGAATATGAAAGTGGGTCATATGCCCTGATGGGGGGAAAATAGGATCCTGGGACTAATATCGTCACAAGTAAATTGATCAGCCTAGAACAACAGTAGATCGTGGGGATTGTGCTCTGAGAAGGTGGTAGTGAGGAGGAAGAGGAAGAGCGCTGCATGCCAAAGGTCGTCCCAAGCAGTGTTGAGTACTGATGATTGTACTCCACTTGAGCCAATGAAGTATTCAACTTAGTATCTGAAGTGGTGTTCTCATGCCCCAGTCCTTTTCTCGCTAGAAATCTAGGCAAGAGGGGGGATGTGTTGGGATTTTTGCCCATATTCCTAGCCTGCTAGATTACCAGGAATCGATAGGGAAAATTCCCTAAGGCGAAGTGAACTGGAAATCTGTTGGCCTGAGTTTCAGAGTAACTATGTTTGGGGAATTTTGGTATATTCGCCTGGCCGTATCTGTCAGGGATCAATCCAGAAAAATACTTAAGATCTCATCAAGTGGGGTTGCCGACAAAATAGGGGCATCTGATAGTGCTTAACTATCAGGTATATTAATTAGGATTGGTCAGTTTTCATCACCAATAGATCGGGAATGAGTAGCAAGTTGTGAGGCGAGTAATGCTGCCTGCAACTAGAAAATCAATCGGTTGGTGCATGGCCTGCCTTAATGGGTAATAAGTCCCATTACCTAAGCAGGTCGCTAGCCAAATATGGTTGGTTCGCTTGGATCAAGAGGAAAATGTTAAGGACACGTTTTCTGACTCTTTCCATTTTAGGTCTTGAGGAAGTCCAATGATGAAATCCTAGCCAGGATGGGGAAGACCATTGCTTCCAAGACAAGGATGGGTAATTCAATAGCAACGGCTGCCATTTCATCAAAGAGGTGTCAACTGGGGGTTAGACGACTGAATCCCCACTATAAATTCCCTAGGATTCACTTATAAAAAAAACAGCATTTAGTAAAACAGTAATTACAAGAACGAATATATAGTTTTATTGTTTTCATTTGGTAGATAGTTTAAGTAGTAAACTGTCATCATCCTTCAATTATGCTATTCTTCTCAAGGATATTATTGCTGTGTGCAATAATTGGAAGACTCTTAGCAAAAAGAGTAAAGATCTGAGTGGGGATCTAGCTAAGAAGGAGACACAATCAGGGATTGCTGCCAACTGTGTGTTGGACTAAAGAGACTGTTACCAGGGAATCTCAGCAAAGATTGGGTTGGACAGAATGATGGAACGAAACCCTAAGATCATGACATCTTAAGTAATTTAATTGGGAATACTGGCCAAGCGTTGGGCTGAGATATAAGAATTCATACTCAACTATGGATAATAGTCGTCGTACTATTATTAACTAATAATTTAATATACTATACAACACAGACATAGTGCACAGGAAACTGAACCTGTGAAGTAAAAAGACTAGTAGGGTTGTTTGCCGATAATAACCCAATCAGTAAATTTTTACAGACCTCTACCTACTTCCGTTGGAACAAACAATTGCCTAAGAAATTTGCACAATCAAGAGTATTTTAAAACTCGATTTGGTGAATGCTTTCAACCTAATATGGGTAGCCAAAGATCAGGAATGGCTCACCATTATCCAACTAAGTGGGGCATAAAAGTTCTGAGTCATGCCTTTTGGGCTAAAGATTGTGTCTGCCACATTCCAGTGGATGATTTAAGATGTGCTGGGTGATCTGCGTAACATGTGTGCAATTACTTACATTGACTATATCCTCATTCACTCCCCAACCCCTGAACAGCATGCCAAAGATTTGGAGGCTGTATTGGCCACTCTGCACAAGGCGTCCTATTTGTGAAGCCATCAAAATGTGAGCTCTTCTGCGATGGGGCTACCTTTTTGGGTAACTTAATTTTAAAAGATGGTTACACAATTCTGCCCTGTAAAAATGAAGCCATCCTTGAGTGGTCCACCCTGACAACCCAGAAGCAGTTGCGAAGCTTTTTGGGCACTATCATTTTCCTAAAAAAATTTCTCCCACCCTCTCACAATTGGCTGCGCTGTTGCAACCCTTCATTGGCAAGAATGTTCATTTCCATTAGACAGAAGAATTTCAGAAGGAATTGAATGCTATCAAACAGGATTTGTGTCTCCACCATTACTCAAGAATACTGACGCCACCAAACCCTTCATTGTCTCATGTGACGCCTCTTCAGCTGCAGTGTGAGCAGTTTTGTTGCGGGGGCATGAGGGTGTGGAGCATCCTGTAGCATATTTTTCCTGAAAGTTTAAAACCATAGAGCAGAACTGGGCTATCTATGACAAGGAGCTAATGACTATTTCATGGGCTTTAAAATCATTGGCGGTACCTCCTGTAGGGTGCTTTGCATGAGGTGACAGTGCGGATGGACCACCAAATCCTTATGTATTTCTGTAAGCTGGAGAAGCTGGTACATCATCAGGCCCGGACATACTGTATTTATGCAGCTTTAACTTAAAGTAAGATTTTGTAAAGGAGTCACTATACATCCTTCCTGATTTCCTGGCTGTAACTCCAACTTATGACCCACAGAGGTAGAGGAGCAAGAGCTCACCTAAGTGATTACGCCAACCCAAATCTTATCCATTTCCCCACCTTTAATTTTATCATCAGATCTGGACCTGACCGCCACCCCTTTCAGCTCAGGTTTTGGCTCACCAGTTGACTTGTCCTGAAGGGTGGAGCTGTTGATGCAGATTGTGAATCAGGACACCATGCTCCCACTACTCAATGGGAGTGAAAGGAATTATTTTTGGTCTCAGTTGGTAATGCCTCCCCAGCTTCGCACTGAAGTGATCTAGGCTCATCACAATCCACTGGCGGTTGGTCACCCCAGTGTAAAAAAGTGCCTTAATTTAGTGAAATGAACATAAAATTGGCCTTGAATCTCCAAAGATATCATGGCATGGATAGAAAGTTGCGTGACCTAAGAACATGCAAAATTGAACCTCTCTGGGTGAAATGGATTTCTCCACCCGCTGCAACAGGTTGAGGGGCCATGGACATCAGTTTCGGTTTGTTTTATAGTTGAGCTCCCTACCTAAAATTAGTCACAATGTGCGCATGGTCATTGCAGACAAGTTCAACAGATTTGCTTTGTATATCCCCTGCTCAACTTCTATCACTTTTGAGGGAACTGATCGCCTGTTTGTACGCCACATTTTTTTTCCAAGTTTGGGTTACCCCAGGAAGTAATGAGCGATAGGGGCCCACAGTTCACTGTAAACTTTTGAACGGCCCTTCTATCCATTTTGAAAATTCAACCATGTCAATCCATGGCATATCATCTCCAATTAGATGGCCAGACAGAATGAATTAAGCAAATCCTGGAGCAGTTCCTCCGGTGTTATGCCACTGCTGCACAGGACACCTGGGCGGATGATCTTCCATTGGCTCAGTTTGCAAACAATAATGCCTCACACGCCTACATGGGGCTTCTCCATATAAAGAAACGTTAAGGTACAATCCTTCTTTCTCTCCTGGTCCCTGTTTTTGTCCTGAGGTTCCTGAAGCAGCTGAGCATGGTCAACACATATGGGCTACTCAGTCTCTGGTCCTTGAACACCTTGCTAAAGCAATTGCTGACTTTAAGCGATTAGCTGATTGAAAACGCCTTCCCACTCCTAATTTCAAAGATAAGCTCACAGGTAATGCTTAGGACCCGCCATCTGCGCATTAAGGCCCCCTCACAAAACTTGCCAGTAAAAAGTTGGGTCCTATGAGGTTTTTGAAGATTTGGGTAATTGCTCATCTCGTTTGGCGCTTTCTCCCACTGGAAATAGTACCCAGTTTTCCACGCCTCCTAGCTTTCTCCCTTTACCAATACCCCACCCAAAGATCCTGAACCTTTCATTTTGGAGAAGTAAGTCAAATCTGAGTTGGATGCAATTTTGGCATTGCTCTGGTCCCGCCGCTCAGTTTAATACCTGATGGCTTGGAAGGATTTCCCTTCATATGAAAACAGTTGTGTCAGTGCTTGTGATTGTGCCAACTGTTGTGAGTTTGTAGAAGCATTCCATATTGACACCCTGAAGCCCCTCGCCAACCTCCCAAGGTCGCTGCAATTATGGCCATCAAACTCCCCAAGGCCTACAAGAATATTGCATTGGCTCAGTTTACCAGAGGCGGTGCTTCACCCCTTCCTAAAGGGAAGGGTAATGAAGCATTGGACAGGAACCACTCCAATTGGATTGGGAGCAATTCCCGTTCCAATCGAAAAAGAGGCGGAGGCCAGCACCTATGCCTCTCACCACCCAGGGTAATATGGCCCATGTGGTCGATGTGAGGTAGGTCATGGAGTACCCCCTGAGAGTTGCAGTGACTCTCACAGCGTTATCCTCCGCCAAGATGGTGGAAAACATCTGGTGGTTTTGCCAGGAGGTGATAAAATTGCGCAAAAAACCATAAACCTGCCGAGATCACATTATTATGTCAATTTCACACCCATACCCAACATGTACAGTGGTGATCAACCCCTTTCCCACCAATTGGGTCCAGCCTTATGTGGCTTGGCCATGGGAGCAACCTGTCATCCGCCAAAATGCTGCTGCCATGGAAAATGCATGTGCGTGATAGAAAAATCAAATTAGAATAACAAGCCCAAATAAAATTTGACTAAGTAGTCCAGCTCATGTCAGCTGAAAATAGATCTGAGGACCCAATCTGAAAGATTGGTAAAATTTATTCCTGATGGTAATTTGCAAATGATGCAATTTTTTCCAGCGAGCTTATAAGCATTGGTACCAGACAGGTACCATTGTCGCTCCATTTTCTCAATTTTCCCTCCTTTCAAATAAAACTTAATAAAAACCCCAAAGTTTGATCTAAAGTGCTTATTTTAAAACCAAAAAGTGTGATGATCTCTGGTCTAATTACCCCCTGGCTAGCCTTCATGGCTGGTTTACTCATTCTTAACACGTCAATCTGGACAGCTATGTCTGCGGCATTCTGGCTTGGGTTCTAGGTTGTAACCCATCCAGAGTTCCAAGTCAGACTTAATAAAATTATCAGCACGCTCCATGATAGTATGCTTGCACTCAAGTGATTGATTGTGATTGGATTTTGCCCAATATGACAATATGGTAAACTGAACAGGATTAAAAGCCCCAATTTACCAGAAAATATAATTTACCATTATTATTTATTAAATAACTGGTGCACTGAAAAGCAAAGAATGTAACATCAACATGTCCATCATGTGCACCCCCAGAACCAACTTGGGCATATTTGCCCTTACCCAGCGTTGGTCCAGGGTGTGCTTCAGGTCAGATAGGTTCATTAAGTTGATCCCCTTGGCCTATTCATGCTCTTCCTTGTTAGTACAATCTGTCCCTACTACTATGTCATTTAGCCATGACATTATCTTACCACTCTTTTGAGACTTCACCCCCCACCAGAGGCTTCAGCCAGGGAGAATTTCTTATGGAAAGGGGCCAGCTTAATGGCAGCAACTCTTGGTTTGTCCTTGGGCCCTGCTGCACTGGGGAAATGTTCATGGAATTCATCAATGAGGTTATGGGCATTAACACAGTCACATACCAGGACCAAGTTGTTCTCTGCTGCACCAATTTCTTCCCAGGACACCAGGTATCCAGTCTCCTTTTCACATGACAGGAGGCTACCACCTCCTATACTTCCCACTCCAGGGTCCCTTTCACAAGGTATGCCTCCGGAGTCTCAGGCGGGGACCCTCAGACAAGGACAGTTTGCTCCCATGGAACACCACAAATATATGAAATGATGGGTGACATTTAGCTTGTATGAGGCTTGATCCATTTCATGGAGCATGCTGATCATAATGACCATCCCGGCCTGGAACTCTGGGTGAGTTACCACCCAAAACCCAAGCTATAATGCCACAGACACAGCTGTCCAAATTGACATGTAAAAATGAGAAAGCCATCCATGAGGACCAACTAGGGGGTGCTAAGATTGGGGATAATCGCACCTTTGGGTTTTGATAAAAAATTCATAGCTGAAATTTTGGCTCTCTTGAGATTCTTTTGAATTTAGAGGGGTGGAAAATAAGAAAATGGAGCGACAGTGGTTAGTGTCAGGGACTGCTGTATAAAAGCTCACTGGGGAAAATCATGATTCGTTTGCAACTGCTGATGGGAATAAACTTGAAACAATCTGTTAGATTAGGTTCCCAGGCTATTTTGCTACTGACTCTGATCCAGCCTAATCAGCCAAATGCATTATGAGTTTGTTGCTTGAAATTAATTTTTTGTTATGTGCATGCATTTTCACTGTCAGAGACATTTTTGGCGGTTAGCAAATAGCACCCAGGGCCAGGTTCTAAGGCAATGCTAGCTGGTGGTGAAGGGTTATCCGACCCCATGCCTATTGAAGATTAGTATGTATTAAATGCAATGGTAAGATCTCAGCAGGTTTGGGGCGTTTTGTACAATTTTTCCACCTCCTGGAAAATCCTCTGAATATTTTCTACCATCTCAGCAGAAGATAACGCTGTTATAGGAACTGCAAACCTCAGGGGGTACGCCATGACCCACCTCTCATCCACCACATGGTTTAAATTGCTCTGAGAGATGAGAGGTACAGGTGTCAGCTTCAGCCCTTTTTTTGAGTGGAGCAGTAATTGATCCTGATCCAGGCAGAGAGGTTACTGCCCAAGAATTACAATTCAGCTTTCTGACAAAGCTGTAAGGTCCTATCCTCATTGGCCCAACTTTTTGCATGGCTGCTTGATTGGGATATTTATGGCATTCAGCATCACGAGATCCATCCTTGTAAGGCTGGCTTTGTCCCCTCTTATCATCTATGTCCTCATTATACACCTTCCTGGTGGACTCCAAATTGGTGTTGACTCTTTGGTGTTCTTTCCTTATGTACTTGCCAAAGTCCACTACAGATTCCACCCTGGACCCAATGATATGTCCCATATTAACAAAAAGTTAAAGCCATAGCTGGCAATGAAAGGAGATCACCTAATGGAAGCATGCTGGGAATTGTTACAGTTAAATTGATCCCGAGGAAGATAAGAAGCCCAACTAGAATGGCTGGCTGCAGTGTAATACTTCAATAACTTCTCAAGGCACTGGTTCACTCGCTCTGTCTTCCCATCTGATTGGGTGTGGCAGGCATAGAATATGACAGATGAACCTTAAGTGTTTTGAAAACTTCTCCCAAAACCAGGATTTGAACTGGGGTCCGCGGTCACTAATACTCTTTTTTTGGGAACTCATGTAGGGAAAATACATGAAAACAAATAATATAGACATTTTCGCCGCTGTTACTGTGGTGGAACAAGGAGTGAAATGGAGAACATTGTAAACTGGGACACCACCAATATGATGGTATCATAGCCATTAAACGCAGGTAACTTCATAATAAAATCAACTGATAGGGAAATCCGGGGACCCTCTGTTTTTGGACTGGTACCAACAACCCAGCGAGAGGCAGGCAATTAGGATTCATCCTATTGCAGACCAGGCACTTCTTAAGGTACTTGGAAACCTGTGCAGCCAATCCCTTACAATCACATGTATGGCAAATCAGTTTTCATGACTTCGTCTTCCTAGGGTGCTCATCAGTAATCCCATCATGGTTCTCCTTAATTATTTCCAGGTAGGTGGTCTGTCAGGAACCCATAAGCATCCCTGAAACCATAACATCGCGTCCTTTACATAATACTCTTTGGTGATACCTACTGAACTAACTTACTCTTGGCGAGAAACATAGTATTTTCTGTTGATAACGTTTGAGAAAGGACGACCTTTCTGAACATATCATATTCCTCCAAGTCTCCATAGAAGCTGAACTGGCACGTATGCCATGATAAAGGCCTGCTTTAGTACAATTTTGCCCAGCGGAATCACTAAGTGGATATTATGAACCTCCAACTCCTTAGGATCAGAAGCTAAAGCAGGGTTCTGACTCAGAGCGTCAGCCAAACCATTCTCCTTGCCCTTTGTAAGCTCATAAGGAACACAAATTAGGGCCAGGGTCTCATGCCAGCGGGTTTGATGTAGGTTTAGGACAAGAGGAGTGAATTAATACAACAGGGCATAATAATCTATACAAAAGTGGAATGGTTGGGAAGAACCATGTAAATGATTACGCCAGTAGGACAGTGCTTCCACTATTGCTATGAGTTCCTACTCATAAACTAGCATAATTCAGTTTGGCCATTATAATTTTGGCAATATCATTGAGATAAGCCATAAGGATTGCACAGGATCATTAACAATGATCAGTGGATGGATAATATGAGGATCACTGCTCTTTGAGACAAACTGAAAAATAATAAAATATAGAGCACTTAGTTTTGACCGCATCACTTTATTTATTTTAGTAATAATAGCAGATCCTTTCTGCTGTGCTCTTCTCTTTCTACCAACAATTCTCCTACTCCAATCTTACCATTTTCGCTTATATATTAGCGACTTTGATTAATAACAGTCCTTTTTCTTAGGCTATTCTTTACTGCTATATTTTCATTTGTTCATCTTCATAATTGAGAGGTCCCACAAGAGTCTATTATTCTTATATTTACTATCGCCTTAGTTTAAGAAGACCTACTACAATATCTATCATAAATTGACATCTCCTTCTCACCTTATTTGGAGGTGATCCAATAGCTATCCTTCCTGGCTCAGTATTGCCTTATTTCAAGGCGCTCAAGTATTGTACAATATTAAATTGTAGTTGACAGATTTTAGCTAATCCACCACAGCTATTTGGGGCTTATTGTCCAGTCATATCAGAAACTCAACGTTACCCTACTTTGAATGAACAATAAGTCTCCAACTGTTTATACACTCAAAGGAACTTTGCGTGCACACATCAATGATCTGACCGCTTTTGGGGTCATTGATAGTGTAGGCGTCAATACCTGTTTTCTTAATTATCTTGAATGTATTAATCCAGATTTTGACCAACTTATGCTTCTAACCAAAACCAAAGCTGGACATTAAATAAAATCATCTCTCCATCTTTGAACTGAGATAGCCTGCTATGCCATATGTGATTGGTGGCATGATTCCTAATCTTTTTGGCCAAGCCAATGGAGTACCCTTAAGTTAACAGCTTAATTAAAGTGTTTGCTAGATTAGTTAAGTAAGATCGAGGATCCATTCCACCAGTATTTATACACAATCCTAGAGTAGCGCAGGAAGAGCTGGGAGTCATCTATATAGTAACTGGAAGGGACTCTCTCCGTTGCAGAGTGATAGCTAATGTTGTATGCAAAAATGGCGGCGGAAAGAAGGGAACTCCAATCTGAAGGTAAATTATTACCAATTTCTGGAGTATGTTCACCAAGGCCCCATTAACTCGCTCAGCCATATTGTTGGACTTGGGGTGATATGGGGTCATCAAAATCCTGCAGATGGCCATCAGCTCATTTAGCTTTGGCAGTATGAGAAATGAAGTTTATTTCTTTATCAGTAAGTATGTCTTAAAGGAATACATGTAAATGGATTATGCATTCCATTATGAACTTGGCCACTGTGACCACCCCCAAATCCTATGTTGCCCATACCTCACCCACCTGGTCAAGTGGTTGATTGACACCAGAATGTATTTGGAACAATTTTATCACATTATCAAGGGCCTAACAACATCAAAGGAAACTGTATGACAGGCAAAATGTGGTTTCACTAGCCGGTAAGAGGTCTTCTGGCAGAACAGCTTTTACACTTGGCACTGGTGGAAGCAGGAAATCGTCTCAAGCACATCAAAGTTCATGCTCTCCCAATAATACCAAGGGTGCAACAATTCTAACATCTATTGCAATCCACCATGTCCAACTGCCTTATATGCGCTCATAATAATGCTAGGACGTGCCAAGGGTCGCAGAAAGTTCACCATAGAATCTCCAATCTGTTTGTACAACTCAACGTTCTGATGAAAGGTATTAGCTTTCATATCATTTAAATCCTTTATAACTTGTGGCGTTTCATCATCATATCTACCACTGAGCATTTTGTTGTACATCAAATCGCTCAGATCCGCTGTAACAGCAATTGTAGATATATTTGATAAACATTCTGCATTCTGATGTTTTGCTATGAGTTGGTGAAGGATTTCGAAATTGTAAGCCTGCAGTTTGAGGGCTCATAAGGCTAGACGCCCTTTGGCTCCTTGAGATTCTGCAACCAGCATAACATATCATGATCCGTTGAAAATTTAAATTTTAATCCTTGCAAGTACACCCTAAATTGCGTATATGCATAGATCACCGCTAAGCACTCCCATTTGGTCACAGTATAATTGCGTTTATGCATTTCAAGTTCTTACTACAGTATGCAACATGATACTCATCCCCGTTGTCATCTTTATGGAATACAACTTCCACAACAGCAGAAAGAGATGCATCTGAGCAATGAATTCTTTGTCAGAATTCAGGTAGCGTAGCACTGGCGCAATAATAAGCGCCACCCGCAGTGTGTCAAAGGAGCATTGATGGCATTCCAAGCATTTGAACACAACATCTTTTTTTAGTAACTCAAAATAGCGGTCACCACCACAGTTTAAGTTAGGGTTGAAGCGACAGTAGTAGCTAACCACTCCCAAAAATACCTGTATGTTGCATTTACTGTTCAGCGGAGTTATTTTCTAGATGGCTTCCACCTTAGCCAGCTTCAGTTTTAGCCCCTTCGTGTCTACTGCAAACCCCCAGTATTCTAGCTGGTCTTTGAAGAAGTGACATCTATGAGGCTTAATCTTGATGTTGGCATCAGTGAGCCAGCAGAATACCTCCTCTAGATGGGAAAGGTGCTCAGAAAAAGTTTGAGAGAAGATATTGATAATGTCAAGGTGCACAAGGGTGCACAACTGCTTCAGGTTGCCAAGGATAGTGTCCATGATTCGCTGGAACGTAGCCATGACATTACTTAGCACTTGAGGCATATGTGTCAGTTGGAAAAGTCCCTTGAATGTAATTATGGCGCATTTCTCCTGTTCCACTGTTGGCAACTCAATTTGCCATTAACCAAATATAAAATTCATTTCCAAAAAATATCGAGCTCCTCCCAACCAATCCATAGCATTGTCAATCCACGAAAAAAGGGTAAAAGTCCTTCTTGGCAATAAGTTGAGCTTTTTGGTAGTCTATTACCACACAGTTGGTACCGTCCTTCTTTTTTACAATTATAATGGGTGAATCCCATGGACTTTTGGACGGTTCTAGCATCCCTTGCTCCAGTAGCATCTTGATTTTCTCAGTAACTACTTCTTCAGCTGCCCTAGATTGATGAATAAGCTGAGAATTGATGGGGGAATGATCTTCATTGTCCAATCGATGGAACACCTCCAAGCGCACCCTAAATAATGGTTGTCAACAGCAAAAATCTCCTTATATTTTCTAAAATAAAGCTATCATTTGACCCTTTTGTTCTTCCAATAACCCCATTAGATTTTTGCGTGATACCACCGCCATTATGCTGGGCTGTGGTTCAATGAGTAAACCAAATTATTCCAGTGACTCAAACCCCTGAAACTGAAGGACATCCTCAACAGGGTTCAAGTGTAGTTACGCCATTATTTGGTGTTAGCGGACTTTCAATAATTCATTTGTAGATGCATTAGCAAAACCTTGGCTCCCCATGTCCCAGTAGTAGAATTCCTGGAGCCACATAGGGCTCAGGCTACAATTGCTGATAAGGCCCAATGACTTCCCCTTAAAGTCCAGTTGGTACTTACACTTATAATTTGGTGTTTATAATCACTTGATGTCTAGAGGGGATGGATATAATCTCAGCAGCTCTGAGAGGCAGCCCTTGATATTTGTATATCTGCTGAGGGAGGGCCTGGGTCTTATTTTTTAGTCGATGGTAGCTTACTGGAATCACTCCATCACTATAGGCAAGGTTGATGTTAACTTTTGGCGGACTAGGTTGATTCCACTAAACTAATTACATAGGGTAAAAACCTACTGAGCAACAGATGAGCGATATGTGGTTCGCTGGCCCACAATAATAGTAATAAAGTATTTATTAAGGAGCTATTGCCCTGACAATACCAATTTTTTTATAAATAACTTATTGCTACTTCTATTACTCTTCCTACTATCTCTTTTTTCATAAAAACCTCCACCTTCTCACTCTCACGCTCAACTATTAATCCTTAGTATTCCTCAATGGATTCAACACGCTCTGCTTAGTAATTTCCTATTTGCTACGATCTAAAGGTTTCATTTGAACATTGAGGCTTTGGCGGAATTCCCTCAATTTGCTAAACCATAATTGTTTCAATCGATTCACTTCACCTCAACGTAATCTAATGCTAAATACCAAGGCTTGCTCCAATTCTAAATTACAATCTTCTGGAACTATAGCTCATCATCCTTTCATATCAGAATCTTGACAGTTGAAATGTCCCAAATGCACTGGATCCTTTGGCACTCCGCTGGAGGTAAAGTATTTTGGGATCTGATGCCCCAAAATTTTGAAGGTCTTCTCCATCATACCAATGACAGCCCCAAAGCGTTTCATGAAAGCAGTTCCAATTGACAGGTCATGATTACTGTTCAGTAACACTATTGTCAGAGCTACAACTACAATTGACCTAAAATGTAAAGTTAACGCACTGTAAGCACCCTTGGAGACTGTGTTTTCCACTTCACTGGTCTCATTCACCTTTTTGATGTTCTACATCAGGTTTAACGTCAACTTTTTCACAAACCTAGTGGAAACTATACTTACTGGGGTGCCCAAATCTATTATATTGCATATCTGATTTTTTGCTACAAAAATGTCACAGTATGTACACTCAGAATAAGAATAATTTTGACTTTTTTAATACATGGACATTTAAAGAATCTCTTTTATTAAGGAAACTCATAATCCCCTCACCAATTTTAGGGTACTTTTTAACAATAGCATCCACAGGGAGGGGACTTTTATTCCTTTCAGAGAAGGTGCATCTGAGGAAGGTCCTAGCTCATCTGGAGAAACTTGTTCAAAAATTTGACAGATGTACAGATTTGGTTGCTCTTGAGGTCCTTCATCCGCTGCAGCCTTGGCTTGCACTCATGTCACTACGTTCACTCCTTCAACTGGCTGCTGATATATAAACTCATCATCATACTGAGGGACTTTCGCTTAATATACTTTTATAGGTTCAGGTGTGATGTTTGGGGCTGGGATAGCGGAGGTAGAGAGTACCATCTCCACTCCGCTCCATCTTTTCCCTGATATTACTGATCCTGCTGTATGTAGTGAACCTGACAGTTGGGGCAACTCCTGGAAAGGTGGCCAGGGCGGCTGCAATCAAAACAATTTACCCCATAGGTCCCACATCATTGGTTATTGTAAGATAACCCAGGCCAATAGTTTGACTGTTAGCAATCGGCGTAACCAGGGCCAGGTCAATAGGTTGACTGCTGATGGTCAGCATAAACAGTCCCAGGTCAAAATCTGGGATGCTGGCAATTATCATAAGCAGGTCCAGACTGGGAATTAAACTTCTGGGGGTAACTCAGTAGAGAACAAGGTGCATAATTATAATAAGGCCAGGTGTTACTAGGAAGAATGAACAGGACGGGATAATTCCCCCAAATAAATAGGTCCAATATGGCTGCGGTAAGATTATAGTCTGTATTGGGTGTAGTAAAGGTAGCGGATAGATGGCGCAAAAATTTGACAATCTTGAGCAGTGGTAAATCATACTCCAAAACTGGAGCCATGACGTTGTAAAGTTCACAGCATGGCTTCACTGCGAAGGTCATTGCGCTGCCCACATTGGATTCAGATAAATTCTCTGCCCCAATTAAAAAGTGGGCTTCCATCTTAAATTGTTCAGAAAATGCATCAAGAGTCTCATTATGCTGGAATCCAATGGTCAAGAACTCTGCCTTCCACTGCAACATCTTTGAGGTACCTTTTAACAACAGTAGCACAGTATCCTTCACAACTTGATATGTAACAGAGCTGCTTATAAGATAGCAAGTGACTTGGCTGGCGCTTCCAACATCCAAGGAGGACTTCAGCAAGTTAGCCTTGCGCCAATCTGAGGCTCCTACCAACACAAGCTTGAATCATTTAAAGGACCATGGATTTTCCCATTGCAGTCAAACAGAGGCAGCATTATAATTACAAACCTCCTCCTGCTCATAACTGTGAGCCTTTTGGAGCGTACTGAGGAATGGGTTGAGACCCATAGACAGTATCTCATCAAGGTGCTGGTTTGGTAGAGCCAGTGGCGCACAGCTTGTCTGCTGCTTCAGGGGTAGCATGGGCACCTTCGGTAGGCAGTACTGCCTTCACCTGGAAGAATTGGTTCACCAAAACATAGTCATCTTTAGGGTTACCAAGATGGGAGGAGTAGATCATGCTGCCTGCGGTTTTTGCGAAAAGGCTCCTCAACTAGGACCTAGACTCATATTCATCATAATATAATTCTTCCTGAGCGGCCCCTTGTAGTTTTTTCATTTCAGCATGAGGGTGCTGAGGGTGGGAAGTGTTGTTGAACTTCCGCTCTATAAAATGTAGTCATTCAATAGTATTGTCAAGGTGATTAGCAAGTTGCCTGTTTTTTTTTGTCCAAGGACCCAGATTTGGCTGAATGTGTCATTAAGCTGTTTCTTCATGTTATTACGCTCCTTAAGGAGCTCATCCTGCTTCTTGAGCACCGCGTCTAAAGCAACTTTAAGATACACATATTCAGATGGCGCAGTGTGCCAAAAGGATTTACTGTCAACGCAGACATGTGCAACATGGCCGGCAACTGGAAAGTTTGTCCTTTTATTTTTTAAATGTTGATCAATGGGCCCCCTTTAGTGCGCACTACTATTATAGTTTTGCAATACATTGAGATACGCCAAAAGGGTTGCACAGATTCATTCCCACTGAGCAACAGATGGACAATATGGGGATCGCCAGTCCTCAATGCAAACTTAAATTATTTAATAAAATTTGAAGCAATTAACTTTGACAAAACCACTTAATAGTTTTCAAAATTAATAGTAGATCCTTTCTGCTCCACTCTCTCCTTTCTACCAACAATCCTCCTCCAATCTTCTTATCTCACTTGTACATCAATGACTTCAGTTGATACCAATCCTTTTGCTTAGACTATTCTTTACCACCGTATCCTCATTGGTTCATACTTGTAACTGAGAGGTCCTGGCAGAGTTTTTATTTAAATTCACTATCATCATTGTTTAAGGCAACCTATTAAATATTTGTCATAAATTGACATCACCATATCACCTTATTTAAAGGCGATCCAATAACTATACTTCCTGGATCAGTATCGCCTTATTTCAAGGCGCTTTAATATCTGTATATTATTAAATCATAGTTAACGGATTTTAGTCAATCTGCTGCAGCTAACTGGGACTTGTCATCCAGTTATATCAGAATCCCAACATCAGTAATGGACATTTCCCTAGAAAAATACCCACTGGATGCTAACTCCATCTCCCCTCCTGCAAAAAGTGCAGCAGCTATAGCAAAGTTGGAAGCATTGGTAGCCAATATAAATCCCTCACAGAATACACATGGTGAAGAACTGATGTGAACATCATGGTACACTTCACTGCTTGGAAGGCATCCTATAGGGAGGAGAACCACTGGAGAACTTTAGCCCCACTTGCCTTATACAAAGGTGCTGCTACCAGAAAGACTAGGCGTGAACTTTTTATAAAAAGTGCAAGACCCCAAAAAGCTCATCAATTCTTTAACTGAAGTTGGGGTGGGCCACTCACAAATTGCCTTCTCCTTGTCTGGAGTGATCATTTGGCCTTGGTCAAATATGATGTTTCCCAGGAAAGTGACCCGGGACTTGAGAACTCAAACTTAATGATTTTTAGCATCTGGTTCGCTGCCCTCAGATTCACCACCACTTAGCGCAGGTGAATTTCAAGGGATGCTTGATTGGTGAAGAACACCAGAATGTCATTCATGAAGGCCTGTTGGAATTTCAGTTGACCACTTTATCCAACCCATAGACTGATTAATCAATTTGATGATTGGTGGTTACAATCTGATATCTCAGTGATGGTTGCCAACTAAAGCGTTAGTCATAATTAATCAATGGAAGGGATCCAATGATTCATTCAATTGGTATTTTTTTTGAAGATCATTCTGACAGTATTTAGCAAAGAATTCGATGTGGGAGTAACATCTAGTAGACAAATTATTATAGGGAATCGTTCAGAGTAAACAGATGAGGAGTTGTTGGAAACTACCTAGGCTTTTTAACGCTTGTGTAAAATAGTCAAATCGTCATTGGGCAAAATGACCTCAAATCAATGTAGACTGAGTTCCTAAAATAAATAAATTGGTTGCCAAACTCTGAGGATTACGCTATCTAAGAGAATAAATTAAAGATATTCGCCAATATTTAAAGCCAAAAACGCAAGGGTCAAACCATGTGGGGAACAATTAAATAATCTCCAGTGGATAGCTAAATGCTGCGCGCCAATTGTACTATAAAAACCCCATTAATTCTCTAATAAAAGCAGATTAAAAACTGATAAAGATCATTTGTTTAATCATCTTTTTGTAGATTACTCTTAAGATAAGAGTGCAAGGATTAGATATCCTTAAGTTGTTATCTAATCTCCGCTTGGCTCTGCGTGAAGAGAATAGGGAAATGGTTCCTACCATTACAAATATATCTTCTAGAAGAAGAAGCACCTGTCTTGCGATTGAAACCTTACTCAACGTGGCTTTTGGGCAATCAAATTTAATAATAGTCTTCATATAATTATTGCTCCAGTTTATCAATTTCAGTCAACCAACGCAAGTCATCAAAATTTTGTGCAGTTAAGATCAGGGGGCAGAAGCGAGCTATCATCTAAGCGGCCCTGATTTTAATAATTGGTGCTCACTACAGGGGGTAGTTGAGTTTTCAATAGCCAATTTTAATCTAAAATGTCTTATAATAATGAGCTTCATAAACTCTGGATGTAGTTGCGGACTGTCAATCAGAATTTGCTTAGCTTGGCATCTCAAGCCATTGATAATACCTTGGAGGAGCGTGTAACTAAAGAGGAAGAAATGACCAAACAAGTTTGAAAAGTGATAATGACATGTTTAAAAAATTGCCTCTTTGAAGTGAAAAGAGGGTGAACTCATTAAGGAAGTTTATTTCAAAAAACAAAATGTGAAGAAGAAAAGAACACATTCAATGAAATCATAAGGATATGACAAAAGTGATGAATCATATAGAAGAGTTAAAAATTGCAAATGTTATTGTGAGCAATTTGAGGCAAATGAAGCTGATGAATATACATGCAAAACTCCAATTGAGAAGATACCTCTACCCCAAAATATGCCTAAATCATTTGCTGGTGTGTTGGAAATGACACCCAAAGCCACACCTATGGTTAATACAGTCATTAAGCGTGGTTCTCATATTAGTGGAGCGACCAAGGAGTTTTGGAATACTCTGAAATTGCTTACCTTTTCACCTGGATAACGCCCCTGCGTTTTCCAATCACTTTGAGATTACCATGTTTGGTTACACAGACCGTCAGAAAGTGGTGACCATAATAAACTTTCTCAGCACTGATTGCCAGAATCTGGTGCTACCTCACCTCAATGGGGACAACTGGTCATATGCTGAGGCAAAAACAGAAAATATGTTGGAGTTTGGAAGTCCTAATTGGATGGAGAATTGCAAACAGGAATTCATGGGTATACAATTCCATGAGGACAATGACCTGAATAATTTTAACCATTGTTTATACCAAGAATCTCAGATCTTGGAAGGGGCGAAAATTCTTAATGATTGTAATGCATACATAGCCATGCAGGCGGCAATTTGGCCTTACCACAAATTACATTAAATTATGGCAGTGGCACTATTAACCCAACAACAACCTCTTAGATGGTGAATCATCTGAAGATTCTTTGAGCAATATTCAAAGCTCCTAATTACACTTTTAAAGTGGACCAATCTAATGCTAAATATATTGTCAAATTTTCTGAACCTTCTAAAGGGTCTGAGAATTAAATCATGATGGGTATAAACCCAAAAGCTCAACATGGGTGAACAAAACTTCAATTTGCTGTTTCCAATATGGGAAACCTAGACTTGTAAATGCTCAGTGTCAAGACAAAAAACCAAAGGATCAAATTAATCTGTTCAGACAAAGCAAACCGTTTAGAGTCAGGAAAAGGACTAGCAATTTAGACAAAAGTCGTTCTAGTACTGCTGATAAACCTATCCCGCTTAATTAATGAATTATTTGACATCTCTGATCTATTTGAGGAGGTCTATGCGTCTGATCTGCTTCATCAGGTGGTCAACATGATGTTAACACAATTATTTAAACTAAAGATAAGGGGATCGACCCCAAAATCAGCAAATAGGTTGCTTGGCCATATGAATGACAATCGCAGAGAAAATCAGATCCACAGAGAGCCCTAGAGACTTAGTCAAAACAAATTTGAACAAGGCAAAATTTTCCTTATCCATAAAACACAATTAATGAGTCATTTCCTATTTTATCCGCTCAAATAATTCACATTCCAATTCAGTGGGCATTGTTGCTATCCATTCAGTAAGTACTTTATTGCAGTTTTCAGAGTGTATGTATGCCAATATTCTAGTCAATAGGATAAGAGTACATGCTTTAATAGACAGTGGAGTGCCAATAAACATCTTTTCCACCAAATTAGTGAAATGCATGAAGATATCGCCAGATTTGTAGCATTGAAAAAGTAGGGAATGGCTGGATCAGACATCACCATCTCATGTAGAGCCTATAGCGTGCTACCACTTTGGTTTGGATTGCTGATGGTGTCAGCTCTCTTTATAGTGTTGGAAAATCCAATTATGATATAATTATTGGGATGAAGTTCCTGAGGAATTATGGGGTGAAATGTGACTTTGAATAAAACACCCTGACAATATTGGGGCAGACGTTGCCTTTGGTGTAACAGTGGAAGGGAGAGACCCCGCTGACAAAAGGAATAATATTGTCAACTTG
The DNA here is from genome assembly GCA_022478985.1 of Massospora cicadina. Classification (NCBI taxonomy): domain Eukaryota; kingdom Fungi; phylum Entomophthoromycota; class Entomophthoromycetes; order Entomophthorales; family Entomophthoraceae; genus Massospora; species Massospora cicadina. The sequence continues at coordinate 19,152 of JAKSZP010001714.1, forward strand.
ATTTAAAATTATGGGATTGTACCCACTTGCTATAAATTAGTTGGACAAAATCAGAAAGCAATGTGGATGGGAATTATGGAGAATTGTGGAATACCTTTAATGACAAATGCAATGAACACTATTCTGCCAGGAGACAAAATTGTAGTTTACACCGGGTTAACAATTGAACTCCTAGAACAGCTATATGGGAAAATATCAGTCCCAGGAGAAAATCAGGGGATTAAACTGCGGTTGACACCAGGGATCGCTATACATGGTCACAGAGAAATATGTGTTCTCTTAGCCAATCTGGGAGAGAAGCCAATGAAAATTAAAAAATATAAATCAATTCATTTCTATATCTGCTTTCCAACAACGGAACTTAGTGCCTTTCATGCTTTTGGATCATTTTTCCAAAAATAGGATTGCCAGCAAAAACTGCCAAAAGTTTCAACATATTATTATATTGTGAGCAACTAGCCATTTTAACTTAAAATCAGCAACATGATGTGCTACAGTTAATTAAAAAATATTTGGAGATATTTGCTCAGAATAATCATAACTTGGAATGTGCAAATTACGAACTTTACAAAGCCAATATTGGAGAATACCCACCAATAAGAATGAGACCTGTATGAAAGGCAATAGTTGATGAAGCTGAGGTCAGCAATGAGATCAGCAAACTAGTGGAATATGGGTTACTTATTCTGTCATTGAGCCCTTGGATGAGCCCAAAACTCCTTGTGAAAAAGAAGGACAGGTCAAATTAAGTATTGATCAATTATTGCTAATTAAACAAGATTATGTTGAAAGATTCCTATTCACTGCCTAGAATCAATGATGTGCTTAATTGCCTGGGGAGGCAAAATACTTTTTGGCCATGGACCTGATTTTGGGCTATTGTCATATTTATTTGCCAAAAAATGATCAGGAAAAATGTGCAATAATCACTGCGTAAGGGTTGTATCAGCTGACCAGAATGCTCCAAGGTTTATGCAAAGGGCTGGCAACATTCTAGCGAACTATATATTCAATACTCATTAACTTGAAGTTATCCTGCGTGCTATTAAGTTAAACACAATTAACATCTTTAGCAGGACCTTCACCGATCACTTGAAGCATCTGGAAGAAATTGAAAATGGTTGGCAATGGTGAATCTAAAAATTAATTAAAGAAAATGCACTTTATTAAATAAGAGCTCAAATACTTAAGATTTTTTATAAACTTTAATGGATTACAGATTCAACCCATAAGGATAGAAGCTATCAAATGGATGTCAATCCTGAAAAGTGTTTAAGATATTCAATTCTTTCTGAGATGGTTGGATATTATTGCCAATTGTCCAAAGGTTTCTCTGGAATCACCATACCTTTATTCAACCTACTCAAGGATCTAAAAATTGATTCATGTGGAATGATGAGGCATAGAACTTGTTTGATAAGCTTCAAAACTATCTCATGAGCAACCTAGTGTTGAAATACCTGAGTTTTGGTTGTGGGTTCATAATCCAAGCAAATGTCTCTTTAATGGCAATCAGAGCTGTTCTAAGTAAAGTGAATGACAATGGGGAAGAACATTGAATAGCATGTATGTGAGTAAAACCCTGTTGCCAGCTGAAAGAAATTATACTGTACAGAGCGAGAGTACTTTGCGGGTATCCATGCCTGTGTCCAAATTTTGAGTCTACATATATGGGATGAAGTTTAAAGTCATAACTGATCATTATTCCCTGCGCTGGCTTCACAATATGAAGGAACTAGAGGGCCGACTGGCATACTGGGCATTTAAGCTTCAAGCATACAACTTCAAAATCATTTACAGGGAAGGAGCAGTACATGATAATGTCAACGGACTGTCTCAATTGCCAATTGTTCATGTGATTTATCATCAGGCTTATGCACTATTTCAGAGGATGATCAGAGGAGATATTGGAGATGAACCTCAAGAAATTTGGAACATGCTACAAAAGGCGATGGAGAATAACAAAGTTAAGAAGATCAATTATATAAAATAATTGGGGGGTACAGTATTTATTCCTAAACTATCATAATAGACAGAAATCATTTGCCACTCATAAGGTAGTCAACCATGGTGTCCTAAAGAAGACAGTGGCTCTTATTTACCAGTACTATTAGTGGGAATCAATAAACTGCAATGTCATAGACTATCTAGCCTGTTGTGTGGAATATCAACTTCATAAGTCACACAAGAACGTCGTGGGTTACTAGCTAGTACATCCTGGGTTTGCATAGCACATGGTGTCCATAGACGTCATGGGACTGTTGAGTGTCAGCACTGGAGGCGTAAAATACATAAATGTCTCAATAGAAAATATCACCAGATGGGTCAAAACAAAGGCCCTAAGTAGAGTGGATGCAATAAGTATGGCGAATTTTATATTATACCAGGTGATCTATTGGAATGAATGCTTTCATGTTATCCTCAGTGACAATGGGACCATTCTTACGTCTTAAATGAGTACCAGGCTATAAGAATTAATGAGAATATGAGGAGTTGTGTTCGTTCCCTATTATCCAGAAACAAATGGGATGGTGGGACAAGTGAATGCAATTCTAGCCTTAATGTTACAAAAGCTGGTCGCAGGGAAACTTCCACTTGGAAAGCATATCTAGATTTGGTCACATTTACTTGCAACATCAGCTACCATCGAGCGACAAGAAAACGACATTCAAATTTTATATAGTAAAAAAGCCTTATAGCTGCCAATATTGTATTCCACTGTGGAGCCAGCTTTGGGGATGAGCGCCAAATAATATCTATCCCAGCTGGCCAGTATCATGATTAAATTACAAGCTTGGTTATTTGAAACAACAATGAAGGGGAAGATCAATGCAAAGAACCTACAACCAGAATCATCCTTTGTTAAAAGAATACCATGTTGGTGATAGGGTAGCCTATTAAAAATACCCATGGATTAAAAAAGAAAACAGTTTGGACACTCTATGGATGGGACCGTTTAAAATTATCATTAAGTCAGAAAATGATACTTATATGATCAAGTATATTGAAGATGATACTTTTCTTTCTCGTTGCAATCACTTTTGCAACCTATTCAATTCAAGACTGAATCTAGTTTGATAATCTCACAGAGGAGATTAATCTGCGCCCATGTCAGGGAGCAGTTGGGCAAGTAAGGTAAGAGGAGCAGGTGGAAGGCCCACGGCCTCCAACATTTGAAAACGCCCCAGAGAAACCGGCGGAATAGACAAAAATTTTAAAAAAAAGCGGTCAATATTTCCCCAGAGATACTCGCATGGCAAGCACGATGCAACCAGTACATCAATACGCCACACTCCCAGCTACTTTCGTCGGTGGAGTTCAGAGTCCGCATATTTCTGGACATCCAACAAATGGCCTTATGGGAAAAATTTTGTGAAGATGTGCACACAATTTTCCTGACCGCGGTGTACGTTGCACCTCACTCCATGTCACGTGGTTGGCTAGACCTAGGTTTTGAAAACAAGGAGGCAGCAGATGAGGCTGCAGCAGTGTGCATAGTGGTTGACCTCCCCGAAGGGCAATGGGTCATCGAAACCAAATGCACCAGATGGACAAAATCAAACCAAATTTTCCTCACGTTTGACTTTTTGCCTACTACAGTAAAACGTGACATTTTGGAACAACACCTGAAAGATGGTCTCGCCATATACAGTGAAATACAATTTTTTGAAATGCAACGCTTCATGCTGATGCCACACCTGTGCACCAACAAAGCCATCGCAGTCCTGACCCCAACTGAGGAGATCATGAAGGACCTAACCCAGATCCCACACTCCACTTATATTGATATCGCAGGGCATACCACCCACCCATTCTGGGTGACCGTGGACAGCGCGCCCCCCATTTGAACCCACTGTGACACATTTGGCCATAAGGCACACGCATGCCCCACCAAGGAGGGCGTCACATTCCAAGAGCACCCCTCAGCAGCCATGGCCAGCGGAGAGGCGCACTACAAACCAACCACAAGCACCAAAGAGGCTTTCCTGTGGGGAGCACAAGGCTGCTACCTACTAGTAAAGCCTATCTCCCTGCAAGAGTGGAACAAGGCTAAGCAGGCCCACAGGGCCGCGGCCAAGGAAGTGGCCAAAGCCACCACCGCTATCCCATACTCATAATGCCAGGAGGACATGGAAACCTTCGCAGCAGAAGCAACTCAGGAATCCATCAACCAATCAGATTGGGAAGCCCATGCTGAGCGGGTCACTCAATCTGAGGATCCGATGGGGGATTTGATCTCACCCAATCATTACACCCAAGCTCTGGTCAAAACTGACTTGGGACCCATCCCAACTGAAAAAAAAATTTTCAACCCGCTCAACGGTGCACCAAACTCATCCGCACCACAAAAATTTGTCCAGCATTGGGAAAACAAAAAGTGAAGGCTAAATCCAACGCAACTCTTTCTGCAAAAATTAACAAAAACCCTGATAGCGTTGCTGCTAACACCCGCGCTGCTGTGAAGGCCCATGGGGATCTAGAGGAGGCTGGTGGGCTTGGGTGCCCATCCCCTCGCACCTAAGGTGTGATAGGGGAAACCTTCACTTTAGGGATGCTGAATATTGCTGGACTCAAGGCCTCCCTGTCCCAGGCTAGGAAACTGAGTTTTTTACAACACAATTTACCCGTGGATATCCTGGCCATCCAGGAGTCCCCCTGTCCATGAGGTTCCGAGGAAGCTTGGAAAACAATGCTCCTCCCATCCCTATCCTTTTGGTTGAAGCACTGTGGGGTGCTAATTCAGAAAAATAATTTTTTCAAATTTTTATCTTCAGAAACATTCCTAAATGGCTGAGTTCTCGTTGTCACTTTCTCATGGGCTGACATAGCGCATGCAATCATCAACATCTATGCCCCAAACAGTGCATGCGAGCGTCAGGAATTTTTCTTGTCAGTCAAAATCCCTCCCACCACCCCCAAACTCTTTCCTAGTCAGCGACATGAACTGTTGGCTAAACACACCAATGGACCGGTGGCCTTCCTCACCCCACGCCCCACAGGGTCATGTAGAACTACGCGTTCTAAAAGCCACCCTTGAGTTAATGGATGCGCTGCTGCGACATGCCCCACTGCTTGAAAACATGATATGTCCCCACGTCCACAACGGCCAATTAAGGTCCATGACCCACATCGACCTTATTCTAATGCTGGCGAAATTCCAACCCCACATCTTCCATTTCACAACAACGAAAATGGAATTCTCCGACCACTGACTGGTCTCGATAACCTACCACCTACCTGTCACAGTTGCTAAGGCCCCACATTGGTGCAAAATCCGCCTTTCCAAACTTGTGTTGCCAGGATTTTCCACATGGGTGGAAGCGGCAACTTTGGCAAAAAAAAAGTTTGTTGCACCATTTTGTGCGGACCCCATTTCCACATGGGCAACTTTTAAAGATGACACCATCCGCCACTCTCGCCATCTCTCCTCCAGATGCTCACGAGCCACATCAGTGGACATTATGCGTGCTCTGGCAGAGTTGGCACACCTGGAGTCCAACATCCCAGCTACAGGATACAGCTCTGCATGGGGCTTGAAGTGAGCGGAGGCAGCCACCCACCTCAACGCACTTGAAAGGCAACACAAATATTGGGTTTGTGTTCAGTACAGGGCCACACGCATCACAAAAGGTGACAAGTGCACCACATATTTCTTTAAAAAAATTTTCACACCACGCCAGAGCGTGGCCTGCACACAGGTGCGAAGATCGGATGATTCCATTCCAGATATGCCAGCTGAAGTGGCAATTGAAACACAAAAGTATTACTCCGAGTTGTACCAATCCAATCTAATTCAGCTGGACGAAGTGGCAGAATTTCTCGACTGAGCCCACATCTACACCATTTTCCAATACCCATAAATAATGAATTTGATTACTCCAACTGAATTATGGACAGCCATTCGCGGTGCAACAAACAAAAATGCCCAGGCCCAGATGGCATTCCATATAAGTTCTACAAAAAGTATTTCAATTATATATCCCCATTGCTGCTCGCCTCACTTAACCAAAGCCTGTTGGAAACGCGCCTCCTACCAGGAGGAAAAGAGGCCTTACCGTCACACTCTTCAAGAAAGGGGATAAGCTAGACTTAGCCAACTGGCGCCCCATTTCTCTAACAAACACGGACACTAAAATTTTAACAAAAATCAAGGCTAACCGTTTAGGGACTGTAGCATCTGCCACCATCTCCCCAGAACAATTTGGTTTCATACCCAGAAGGTTGATTTGGGATAACGTGCACTCTGTGGCTAATGTATGTCAATCCACAGCCTCTGGGGCACTTGTATTCTTAGACCAACAAAAGGCCTATGATAGAGTAAACTAGGAATACCTCAGGGCCTGCCTCCATCAATTCCACCTACCCCCTCGCTTCATCAACTGGGTGATGCTGCTCACGGAATCTGCAACAATGGCAGTACGTGGCCCTGGCTTCCTAATGGAAGTAGTCCGCCCTCAAAGGGGCTTGCGACAAAGGGACCCCCTCAGCCCACTCTTATACAACTTCAGCCTTGACCCACTACTGCAAAATGTGAATGCCCAACTCACTGGGGTCCATGTGCCAGGCCAACCCCCAGTCAAGATAATGGCGTTCGGAGATGATTGTGTGGTTGGGGTGTCTAATAATCAAGATGCACGTGCAATTAATGCTCTCATCCAGGAGTATTCCCGGGTAAGCAACGCGGCACTGAACGCTTCCAAAACCAAAATCATCCTCCTTGGTCAGTTTCAGAACTGCTGGACCCCAGCAATTAGTTCACAACCTGGCCCATCTGCTCGTCCACGTCCTCGCCCTACTAACTCAACACACACCGCCCCACTGGTGCTCCCCTTTGTGCCACATCCTACCATAGGACTGGTACGCCATCTGGGCATGTTGATGGAGGCAGGCGGATATGCATCAGCATTAATGGAGTGCCGTATTCTGGACAATGTGACGAAGCGAATCGCCTCTCTCAGAGCCCACCCTACTTCGCTTACTGGCAGAGTTGTTTTAGCCAACTCTATGCTCCTCTCCAAAGTCTGTTTCAGAGCCCACGCCATCCCCTTCTCCCCATGCTTCTTTAAATCCTTGCATGCCCTGCTGCAAGGATGGCTATGGTCAGGTCACCCTTCACCAGTACGGTTAGAGGTCATGTTTGGCCCTCATCAGCATGGTGGCATGGGCCTGCTGGACAATCAGAGCCCATGCGGCCAAGATCCTGGGCACCTGGATTGCGGCTGTCACCGCCCCTACACTCCCCTCCCAACACTGGTCCCGCGCAGCCCGCTCCAACTTCTTTCGCGCCTTGGGCCTCAACAATCCATCAAACCCCCACTCCCTGATGAAATACCTCACATCACACACATCAGCCACAGGTCCTCACGGGACTAAAGCCCACTACAAATGAATCCTACTCTCCATGCAGAACGCTGAGTGGAGAATTCATATTAACAGACATACAACCAAAAGAGGCCGCCTCTCCTAAGTTCACACAAGAGGTACAGGGGCTACCCATCCATGATGGCGTGATACCCCATTTAACCCCATGTTCTATCCAGGGTGTACTACCTGGATATGATGGACATCCCTTACTCCATTGAGACCCAAAAAACTATATGGAAATACGTACACCATCCTCTATTGCAGCCTCAAGTCCGCTCCCATGTGTGGCGCTGCCAGAGGTGGGTGTATCATACAGCTGAGCGCTCTAACGCTTTACACTCATCCTGTGTCATGTGTGGCCAGTACGGAACGCTGTTCCACCGCCTGGAGAAGTGCCCTACCTCTAAAGTGATATGGCGCGAAGTTCAACATCTGCTGGGCCAGGATCAAACGCATCCCTTCAGTCTGTCAAGTGATATGTTTGCTTTATCAATGGCCTCCCCCTTCCACCCTCCCTCCGTGCTCTGGTGGTTGCAATAGCCATGTGGACTATCCATACGATTGTCTTGGATGCCATCGCAGGCTCCACTCCCACCCTCCCAGAAGCTGTCCACAGATTCTGGTCTCATTTGGTGGACCACTTTAAAGAATGGATGTTTGGATATCTCCCACCGCATCGCTGACAGCTGGTCTCCTCCTGGTTCCCAGTCTGGTTCATCAAATCAGACCCCTTCCTCCACACGTGCTCAATAGTGGATACGCCCCCTACACACGTTCCCTCCCCCTTCCCATAAGTGGCGTTCCCGCTGGCAACAAGAGATAGCATCGCTTCTCTGGGGTGCCTCCCCTGGTACTAAGTTTTGTCTCGTCTGAGTCATATTCGGAAGTGTCCATCCCATGGTCAGCCTTGCCCGCAATAAATTTAAAGTATATTGAAGATGATCAGGTATTAAAAGAGTCCACACAATTTACTTAAAATATTAGACTTAGGAAAAAATAATAATGGTAAAAAATAAAAATATGAAAAAAGATAAAAAGAACTTTTCTTTCTCGTTGCTAACACTTTTGCAACCTATTCAATTCAAGACTAAATCTAGTTTAATAATCTCACAGAGGAGATTAGTCTGCGCCCATGTCTGGGAGCAGTTGGGCAAGCAAGGTGAGAGGATCAGGCGGAAGGCCCGCGGCCTCCAACGTTCAAAAACGCCCCGGAGAATCTGGCAGAATAGGCAAAAATCTCGAAAAACCAGCGGTCACAATTTCCCCAGAGATACTCATGTGGCAAGCACGATGCAACCAGTACATCAACACGCCACACTCCCAGCCACTTTCGTCGGTGGAATTTGGAGTCCATGTATATCTGGACATCCAAAAACGGCCTTATGGGAAAAATTTTGTGATGATGTACACAAAATTTTCCCAACTGCGGTGTACGTTGCACCTCACTCCATGTCGCGCGGTTGGCTGGACTTAGGTTTCAAAAGCAAAATAGCAGCAGACGATGCTGCAGCGGTGCGCATAGTGGTCGACCTCCCTGAAGGGCAATGGGTCGTCAAAACCAAATGCACCAGATGGACAAAATCAAACCAAATCTTCCTCACGTTTGACTTTTTTGCCTACTATGTTAAAACGTGACATTTTGGAGCAACACCTGAAAGATGGTCTCGCCATATACGGTGAAATACAATCTTTCAAAATGCAACGTTTCATGCTGATGCCACACCTGTGCACTGGCAAAGCCATCGCAGTTCTGACCCCAACTGAGGAGATCACGAAGGACCTAACCCAGATCCCGCACTCCACCTTTATTGATATTGCAGGGCATACCACCCACCCATTCTGGGTAACCGTGGACAACGCGCCCACCATTTGCACCCACTGTGATGCGTTTGGCCATAAGGCACACGCATGCCTATCAAGGAGGGCGTCACATTCCAAGAGCACCCCTCAGCGGCCATGGCCAGCGGAGAGGCGCACTATGAACCAACCGCAAGCACCAAGGAGGCTTTCCTGTGGGGAGCACAAGGCTGCTACCTATTGGTAATGCCCAACTCCCTGCAGGAGCGGAAGAAGGCTAAGCAGGCCCATAGGGCCACGGCCAAGGAAGCGGCCAAGGCCACCACCACCATCCCACACTCACAATGCCAGGAGGACATGGAGACTGTGACGATTGAGGTCTATCCTCAGCATCACATTGCCCTGATCTTTGGTAAGACAGGGCAGGCTGTGTCTGGATGTATGGAGGAGGAGGGGGCGTTGGTCCTGGCAAGGACGCCTAAGGGGCAGGAGCTTGAAGGAGGCAAGGAGCAAGATGGGCGTCCAATTCAAGGAAAAATGGGAATCGAGTAACATGGGTAGTTTTGAGATTCGATTTGGATTCAAATTAAGAATGGAATGGAACGGGTGCTTGAAAGTTTCGCGGTTCGTTTGGGATTCAAAATGGAACTGGCGCGGAACTGTTGAGGATCGGAACTGGCACAGAACCATTGAGTGAGGATTCCGCGATCCTGCTGTAAGGTTTACACCAAGCATCAGTCAGATTAGCACCATAAGCTTGTGTTATATTTTATATTAGCTTTTAGCATGTGTATATAGGGAAGGAACTGGGATCTGGAGGCTTCTCAGTTCTGTTTTCTATCAACCTGGCCCAATATTAAATAAAAGAACTTAAAATTCATATATTTATACTTTGAGTTTATTTTAAAATATTGCCTAACTGCAGCCATGTTTGGCTTGAATCAACAAGAATTGGACTTTGAGAGTGAGCTTGGGAGAGCTATTGCCTCCCTTTATACCTTGTCTTGGAGTCAAGGCATGTTGCTGGGGTTAAGTATATTTGAAACTGTCTTCCAGGGGGTGCTTGTCCAATCTTGTAGCGCGCGCACAAGGAGAGTAGTATCAGGAACCCTGTCAGCCCTATGGTCTGTAACATGGATTCTGTTGCATAACTCATTTGTGGCTCATTGGAAGGAGCCAGTGCATTACAGAGACCTTCGCGGCGGAAGTGACTCGGGAATCCATCACCCAATCAGATTGGGAAGCCCATGCCAAGCGGGCCACTCAATCTGAGGATCCATGGGAGATTCGATCTCACCCAATTGCTGCACCCAAGCTCCAGTCAAAACCAACTTGGGACCTATCCCAACTGAAAATTTTTTGACCCGCTTGATGGTGCACCAAACTTATCTGCACCGCAAAAAATTCGTCCAATGTCAGGAAAACAAAAAGTGAAGGCCAAAGCCAATGCAACTCTTTCCGCATAAAATTAACAAAAACCCCAATAGTGTTGCTGCTAACACCTGTGCTGCTGTGAAAGCCCGTGGGGACCTTGATAAGGCTGGTGGGCCTGGGGGCCCACCCCCTCGCACCTAAGGTGTGATGGGGAAACCTTCACTCTAAGGACGCTAAATATTGCTGGACTCAAGGCCTCCCCGTCCTGGGCTAGGAAACTGATTTTTTTACAACACAATTTACCCATGGATATCCTGGCCATCCAGGAGTCCCACTGTCCACGAGGTTCTGAGGAAGCTTGGAAAACAATGCTCCTCCCATCCTTATCATTTTTGTTGAAGCACTGTGGGGTGCTAATTTAAAAAAATAATTTTTTAAATTCACATTCTCAGAAACATTCCTAAATGGCCGAGTGCTCGTTGTCACCTTCTCATGGGCCAACATTGCACACGCAATTGTCAACATCTATTTCCCAAACGGTGCACATGGGCGTCGGGAATTTTTCTCATCAGTCAAATCCCTCCCACTACCCCCTGATTCTTTCCTAGTTGGTGACATGAACTGTTGGCTAACCTCACCAACAGACCAGTGGCTGCCCTCACCCCATGCCCCACAGGGTCATGTAGAACTACGCATTCTAAAAGCCACCCTTGGGTTAATAGATGCACTGCCACAACATGCCCCACTGCTCAAAAGAATGATGCGTCCCCACGTCCACAACGGCCAATTAAGGTCCATGACCTGCATCGACCTTATTCTAATGCTGGCAAAATTCCAACCCCATATCTCCCACTTCAAAACAATGAAAATAGAATTCTCCAACCACTGACTGGTCTCGATAACCTACCACTTACCCATCACAGTTGCAAAGGCCCCACATTGGTGCAAAATCCGCCCCCTGAGCTCGCATCGTCAGGATTTTCCACGTGGGTGGAAGAGGCAATTTTGGCAAAATCATATGTTGCACTGTTTTGCATGGACCCCATTTCCACATGGGCAACTTTCAAAGAGGACACCATCTGCCACTATCGCCATCTCTCCTCCAGATGCTCACGAGCCACATTGGCGGTTATCTCGCGCACTCTGGCAGAATTGGCCCACTTGGAGTCCAACATTCCAGCCACAGGATACAGCCCTGCATGGGGCCGGAAGTGGGCAGAGGCAGCCGCCCACCTCAACGCACTCGAAAGGCAACACAAACATCAGGTTTGTGTCCAATACAGGGCCACATGCATCACTAAAAGTGACAAGTGCACCGCATACTTCTTTAAAAAAATTTTTGCACCACGCCAGAGTGTGGCCTGCACACAGGTGCAAAGATTGGATAATTCCATTGTGGACACACTGGCCAAAGTGGCAATCGAAACGCAAAAATATTACTCTGAGTTATACCAAGCTGAACCAATTTAGCTGACCGAAATGGCAGAATTTCTCAACTGAGCTCATATCTGCACCATTTTATGATACCCAGAAATAATGAACTTAATTACTCCAAATGAATTATGGACAGCTATCGCGGTGCGCCAAACCAGAAATGCCCAGGCCCAGATGGCATTCCATATGTGTTCTACAATTAAATATTTCAAATATATATCCCCATTGCTGCTAGCCTCACTTAACCAAAGCCTGTTGGAAACGCGCCTCCTACCAGGAGGACATGAGGCCTTTACTGTCACACTCTTCAAGAAAGGGGATAAGCTTGACTTAGCCAACTGGCGCCCCATTTCTCTAACAAACACAGACACCAAAATTTTAAACAAAAATCATGGCTAACCGTTTAGGGACTGTAGCATCTGCCAACATCTCCCCAGAACAATTCAGTTTCATCCCCAGAAGGTCAATTTGGGATAACGTGCACTCTGTGGCTAATGTATGTCAGTCCACAGCCTCTGGGGCACTTGTATTCTTGGATCAACAAAAGGCCTATGATAGAGTAAACTGGGAATAACTTAGGGCCTGCCTCCATAAATTCCGCCTACCCCCTCCCGCTTCATAAACTGGGTAATGCTGCTCACGGAATCTGCGACAATGGCAGTGCGTGGCCCAGGCTTCCTAACGGAAGTAGTCCGCCCTCAAAGGGGCCTGCGACAAGGGGACCCCCTCAGCCCACTCTTATACAACTTCAGCCTTGACCCACTACTGCAAAAAGTGAATGCCCAACTCACTGGGGTCCATGTGCCAGGCCAACCCCCAGTTAAGATGAAGGCATTTGCAAATGATTGTGTAATGGGGGTGTCTAATAACAAAGATGCATGCGCGCTTGAAGCCCTCATCCAGGAATATTCCCGGGTAAGCAACGCGGCACTGAACGCCTCCAAAACTGAAATCATCCTCCTTAGTCGGTTTCAGAACTGCTGGGCCCCAGCAATTAATTCCCAACCCAGCCCATCTGCTCGCCCACGTCCACGCCTTACTAACTCAACACACACCGCTCCACTGGTGCTCCCCTTCATGCCACGTCCTACCATAGGACCGGTGCGCCATCTGGGCGTGTGGATGGAGGCAGGCGGATATGCATCAGCAGTAATGGAGTGCCATATACTGGACAACGTGATGAAGCGAATCGCCTCTCTCAGAGCCCACCCTAATACCCTCACTAGCAGGGTTGTTCTTGCCAAATCTATGCTCCTATCCAAATTCTGGTTCAGAGCCCACGCCATCCCCTTCTCCCCAAGCTTCTTCAAATCCCTGTATGCTTTGCTGCAAGGATGGCTTTGGTCAGGCCGCCCTCCACCAGTATGGCTAGAGGTCATGTTTGGCCCTCATCATCAAGGTGGCATGGTCCTGCTTGACTTCAAAGCCCATGCTGCCAAGATCCTGGGCACCTGGATCGCGGCCGTCACCGCTCCTACACTCCCATCCCAACACTGGTCCCGCGCAGCCCGCTCCAACTTCTCCCAAGCCTTGGGCCTCAAAAATTCATCAAACCCCACTCCCTGATGAAATACCTCGCATCACACACATCGGCCACAGGTCCTCACGGGACTAAAACGCACTACAAACGAATCCTATTCTCCATGAGAAGCGCAGAGTGGAGAATTCATATTTGTGGACATACAACCCAAAGAGGCCGCCCTTCTCCTCAGTTCACACAAGAGGTACAGGGGCTACCCATCCATGATGGCGTGATCCCCATTCGACCCCATGTCCTATCCAGGGTGGACTACCTGGACATGATGGACATCCCTTATTCCACTGAGACCCAAAAGACTATCTGGAGATACGCACACCATCCTCTGTTGCAGCCTCAAGTCCGCTCCCATGTGTGGTGCTGCCTGAGGCGGGTCTATCATACAGCTGAGCGCTCTAACGCTTTACACTCATCCTGTGTCGTGTGTGGCCAGTATGGAACGCTGTTCCACCGCCTGGAGAAGTGCCCCACCTCTAAAGTGATATGGCGCGAAGTCCAACGTCTACTGGGCCAGGATCAAACGCATCCCTTCAGTCTGTCAAGTGATATGTTTGCTTTATCAATGGCCTCCCCCTTCCACCCTCCCTCCGTGCTCTGGTGGTTGCAATAGCCATGTGGACTATCCATACGATTGTCTTGGATGCCATCGCTGGCTCCATCCCCACCCTCCCAGAAGCTGTCCACAGATTCTGGTCTCATTTGGTGGACCACTTTCAAGCGTGGATGTTTGAATACCTCCCACCGCGTCTCCAACAGCTGGTCTCCTCCTGGTTCCCAGTCTGGTTCATCAAATCAGACCCCTTCCTCCACACGTGCTCAATAGTGGCTACGGCCCCTTCACACGTTCCCTCTCCCTCCCCATAAGTGGCGTTCCCGCTGGCAACAAGAGATAGCATCGCTTCTCTGGGGTGCCTCCCCTGGTACTAAGTTTATCTTTCCTGAGTCATATTTGGAAGTGTCCGTCCCATGGTCAGCCTTCCCCGCAATTATTTAAAATTTAAAAAAGATAAAAAGATGCATAAAAATATGAAAAATATAAAAAATTAAAAATATATACCAAAAACAATTAATTTAATTATATGGTGATGCATCTGACAATATTCCCACCTACCAAGTGTGGAGAAAGGGGAAGACCATGATTGGCACAAGTCTAAAGTATTGGCAGGATCAGGACGGGATAAAACTAATCCACAGGTATAATTCCTATTAACAAGTTGCAGGAGGACCAGCAGGGGTGAAACTGGGTCCGCCATAAGTAGTCCCAAGGCAATAGTTCAGGACTCAGCAAGGCCAGCTGAGAATATCCTGAGAATGACGAAGAGTTCTTGAAGCCCGTCCTGGGGTTAGTACTGATTGACTGAGGAAGTCACTGAAACTTGTCCTGGGGTTGGTACTGGTTGAATGTCAAGACGCCCTTAGGAACCCATCCTGGGTTTTGTATAGGTGGACCAGTTTGTCCCACAGAAATGAGGCCCAATATATTAGTGGCGCGGCGTGATTTCATGGGAACCACGCTTAAGAAGAGGTGCCAGCAGGCAGCAATCATAGACAAGGATTGCGAAGCTGAGTAGAGCATGAGGGCGTTGAGTGCTGACAGAGCCAAACTCTTCTGAGGCCATAAAGATATGACATTTGAACATGATCACGGCACAAGGTGGTTTCCTTCCCCAAGGGTTCTATCTTCCACTGAATAATCTAATCAAACGGGGGGATATGTTGAAATTTCAGTTAACCACATTATCCAATCCATTGACTGATCAATCAATTTGATTATTGGTGGATGCAATCTGATATCTTGACAATGCTTGTTAACTAAAGTGTTAGCGTAATTAATCAATGGAAGGGATCTGATGAATGATTCAATTACTTTTTGGGGGTCATCCCTGATGTCATTGAGCAAGAATTTTATGAAGTAAAACTAACTTTTGAATTATTATGGGAAATAATCAGAGTGAACAGTTTGGGATTTGTCAGAAATCACCTAGGCATTCTAACGCTTGTGTAATGATAGTCGATTTGTCATTGGACAACATGACACAAATCAGATGTTATCATTTTCCTGACACCAAAAAATAGGTAATTAAAAACGAGGTTTATAATACCTAAGAAAATCATGGAGTTAACTTTTGGCGATATTGGTTGAATCCACTGACCTGGTTGCACAGGGTAAAATCATTGAGCAACAGACAAACAATACGGCGATTTCTAATCCTCAATAAATAACAATAAAGTATTATAAGGAGCTATCGCCCCACTGAAACCCAGTTATTTAGTATATAATAACAATCTACTTCCAGTAAAACGTCTTATTTCTTCTTCTTTTTCTTCTCCCAAAAAAGACCATCATTCTCAATCTATTGCTCAACTCTTAATTCTTGGTATTCCTAATCATTTTCATCCCTTCCAATTAGTAATTTACTTTTTGCTACGAGTGTTAGGTGTTTCATTATACCATCAAAGTTTTTAGAATTCACGCAATTTGCCAAAATATGAATACTTCAAATGATTTGCCTTGCGTCAACATAATCTTCCACTCAATTTTGAGGCTCAACTTGACTCTAAATTACAATCCGCCAGATCTATAGCTTATCATCCAATCAAATCAATTTCTTAACATCACCCCCTTAACTGGACGATAAGCTTTTATTTCTTGTATGTGAGGAGGAACTTTGCGTGAACTTGGTTGATAATCTGACCACCCACAGGTTCTATAATGGTGTAGGCATTGATACAAGTCTTCTCATTAATTTCAAATGGTCCAGTCAAAATGTTAGCGAGCTTGTTCTTCCTTCCAAATCTATGTTGATTGTGGAACAAGACATGATTTCCTACAGCAAACTGTGGTAGTCCACTACATCTACTTTGGTCATCTTCCTGATTATGAATCTTCTTATCCAAGCTGGTATAATAAGATTCCATTTAAAATTTTATTAGTGTGTCCGTTAAGTTATTCAGATAATCTAGCGGTTCTACTCCGCCAGTATCTTTACACAGGAGTAAAGCAAAGTGGGCAAGGCTGGATGTCTACCATAGAGCAATTGGAAAGGACTCTTGCCCGTTGACAAGTGGTAGCTGATACCATAGGCAAAGACGGCGGTGGACTGGAGGGTATTACATTCAGAGGGCCAATCCTTTACCAGCCTGCTTAGAATGTTTGCCAATGTCCCGTTGACCCATTCCACCATTCCATAAGATTCAGGGTGGTAAGGTGTAGTTAAGACCTCACGGATTGCCATCAATTTATTCAATTTGGGCAGGGTATGCTACATGAAATTGGTTCCGTTGTCTGTGAGGATAAACTGCGGACAGCCATGTCACTTTATGACACACTCTATGATAAACTTGGCAGTGAAGACAGCCCCCAAATCATTGATTGCTCTTGCTTCCACCCATCTTTTCAGAGATCATTACTACTATATATATACTTAGAGCAGTTTACGCCAGTTGGCATTGCCCCATCACATCAAGAAAAATAGTATACAAGGTAAAACGTGGCTTAATCAGCTGATAGGTGGTCTTCTTGTTGAAAGGTTTCTCCACTTGACACTGGTGACAACAAGCAATTGTTTCCAACACATTGCAGTTCACGCTCTCCAAATAATAACATAATTGCTAGAACTCCAACATTTTCGCAACCCTCCATGACCTATCGCCCTATGTGCATCCAAGATATTTGTTGGCCTGGTGGAGGGCTTTAGAAAGCTCTAAATTGATTCTCCAAACCACTTATATAATTCCTCATCACGTAAGAAGGTATCCTATCTAATCCCATCCAGCACTTTGATCACTTGTGGCAGCTCATTGTGATATTTTCCCATCACAATCATTTCATACATGATGTCCACCAAATACTCTGTAATGGCAACAGTTGGTAATAATGAGAGACAGTACACATTCTGGTGTTTCGCCCCTGGCCAGTGTACAATCTCAAAGTCATATTCTTGGAGCTTCAGGGCCTGTCATATGAACTGCCCTTCTGGTTCCCACAGATTATGCAGCCACCGCAAGGATGCATGATCTTTAACCACCTTAAAGTTAACCCCATGGAGGTAGACCAAAAATTGTTTATATTCATATAACACTATTAAACACTCCCGCATGGTTACAGTATAATTACACTCATGCCAATTTAGACTTCAGATACAAAAAACGATGGGATGCTCCACGCCGTTGGCATCCTTCTGGGAAAATACCGTCCATACGTTGGAAAGTGAAGCGTCTGTTTGCACAATATATTCTTCTTGGTATTAGGGTATTGTGAATGGGAGTGCTAGCCAAATCAAAACGTAAGACATTGAAAATGTTTTGACAACGGTTAGTCCAGACAAAGGTGGCGTTTTTCTTTAATAACTCAAAGAGTGGAGCCCCAATACAGCTATAGTTGGGAATGAACTGTCAATAGTATCCGACTTTCCCTAAAAACACCTTGATATCCTGCTTAATTCTCAGACGAGTCATCTTGCATATAGCTTTCACCCTTTTTGGCTGAGGACTAAGCCCTTTTTATTCTACCACAAACCTGAGATATTCGGATAGCTTTTTTTAAAAATGGCACTTTTGAGGCTAGATCTTGATATTAGCGTCAGCATAGTTGACAGAACACTTCTTCTAAGTGGTCAAGATTCTATGTGAACATCTGCAAAAAGATGTTGATATCATCAAGGTAGAAAAAAATGCAAGACATCTTCAGGTCATCCAAGATCATACCCATAGCATGCTGGAACGTAGCTGGGGCGTTGCACAAACCCTGTGCATACATGTAGGCTGAAACAATCCCTGAGATGTGATTAACGCATATTTCTCACATTCCGCTTCCAGAAACTCAATATGCCACTATCCAAATATTAAGTTCATGGTAAGAAGTAGTTTGCGCCTCCTAGCCAATCTAAATTGTTGTCAATCCGCGGGAGAGGATAGGAGTCCTTATAAATGACATTATTAAGCTTATGGTTGTTGATGACCACCTAGTTTGTGCCATCCTTTTTCTTAACAATGAGCACCAGCAATGCCCATGTACTCTAAGATAGCTCTAAAATCCCCCTGTTAGAGCAAGATATCTACCTCATCAGAGACAACTTCTTCCGCAGCTTTAGAGCACCAGATAGGCCATGACCAAATTGAAGGGTGGTCTCCCGTTTCTACCCAATGCATCACCCTGCGTGTGCATCCCAAATCATGGTCATCAAATGCAAAAATATCTCATTATTTTTCAAACAGGGCCATCGCCTTATCTTTTGTTCCTCTGACAGCCCAGTCAGAGCTTCCCACTGAACCACTGTCATTACGCCGAATGCAGTTTTTAAAGGTAGGCCAAGGACCTCCCAAGGCCCAAAATCATGAATACAGCAGACTTCATCAATAGAAATTAAGTGGAAGTAATCCACCATATGGTGCCTTTGGATTGTCATTGACTCCTTCTGTAAGTTTGCTAGGAATACTTTCATTTCCTCATTTCCTGAAACAGTAGTCTTGGAGACAAATGGTGCTCAAGCCGCAATTGCTGGTAGGGCCCCACAATTTTCCTGTATAGCCCTTCAGGGAGTCTATTTCGAGCTCAGTCCATATTATAACCTGATGCCCAGAAGGTATGGTTAAGTGCTCACTTACTGTAGCTGAATACCTTTTTACTCATAGATCTGATTAGGGAGGGCTCAGGTCTTCCGCTTCATCCGCCAATATTGAACAGGAATCACTTTGTTGCTGTACATGAGATTAATTTTGCTGGAGAGGATTTAATTCCTTTGGTATTCCGCTGGAGTTAAAGTAGGTGGGGATCTGTTGTCCTAGAGTACTAAAATTTTGTTTCATATTGACCATGTCCCCAAATCACCACATGAACATGGCTCCAATCAACACGTCATAATTGTTATTTGGCAAAACCACAGATTGAGCAGATGCCCTGACTGACCAAACCTCAAAGGCAACGCGCTTTAAGCGCCCTCTGATACAGTTCTATGTGTCCTTACATTCCCATACACTACTATGTGTTCCACATCAGGCTTTTAAGAAAGTTTAGCTGCAAGCTTTTTATATTATATTGATGGGAGCTCCAGTATTGATAATTGACCAAATTTATGTATTTTAAACAAAAATGTCACATTATGTACACTCCAAATAAGAAGAACCATTGGGGTTTATTACATAATCATCTAAGGGCTTTTGGTTATCCAGAAAAGTGAGATTACTGGCACCGACATGAGGATACTCCTGGGCAATATTCTCTACTGGAATGGCTATTTTCACCCCCTCAAGAGCTGCGACATTTGTTAAAGGTTCACCTTCAACTGTATAATTCCGCTCAAGATAACCAGGCGTATGGATATTTCACATCTTGGTGGAACCCCATGTCTGCATTATTGAGGTCTCTCCCTCAGCTTGAGGCCAATATATCATGGAAGATTTGTTGATAAAATAAAAATTAAGGTGAGTACTGGGACTGACACAAAGCGACTCATGGTAATCATCAGAGATAAGTTAGTTTGATTTAGAAGAAGTAAAGCGACCCATCTCTACTCCATCAAATTTCCCTGTTTGTTTAAGGC
Source organism: Massospora cicadina (assembly GCA_022478985.1). Lineage (NCBI taxonomy): Eukaryota > Fungi > Entomophthoromycota > Entomophthoromycetes > Entomophthorales > Entomophthoraceae > Massospora > Massospora cicadina. Next base: position 39,201 of record JAKSZP010001714.1, read on the forward strand.
AACTAGTAACGCATTGAAATTCAGTTTGCCTGGACAGCTAGCCGCATAATGGACTCATTGTCTGCATAAGAAACAAGCATTCATAAATGGCAAACATCTCTGCATCACACCCATAGATCCATGTCTGATATTGTTTAATGGATTGTAATTTGGCCAAGGACAAACTGGCTGAGGAAAATGTGGGTGGAAAGGACTCTCCAGAGCATTAAGTGTACGAGTGTTCCCCAATGGGTATATCCAAGTCATTGTAGTCCCTTTTCTGATGTGGATTTGATAGTGGTTGCAGGGGCTTTCCATTCCACATTGGGTGCACTAAAAGTGACGGATAGATGGCGTAGATGACTGACAATTTTTAGAGCTCCCTGTCATCTTGAAGAATGTAAGACATAGCATAATACAGTTCTCAATATGGATTAACAGCTGCCGTCATTGCTACGCCCACTTCCTCATTTGTTAAGATATTTTATAATATCAACACATGAGCCTCAGCCGCGAAATGCTCTGCAAACTCTACCATGGACTCATTCTTTTGATACTAAATTTTTAAAGACTCTGCCTTGCGCCGTGCCATTTTTGTCACACCCCCAAACAGGCGGATCATGGTCTCCTCCACCTCTTGATATGCTACTGTACTATTCAAAAGGAAACACGTGATCTGGTTGGCGCTCATGACATACAAAGCGGATAACAACAGTTTAGCTTTCCACTGATCAGAAGCCCCCTCTATGACGAATTCAAACCGCTTGAAAAACCCATGTATGTTTCCATCACAGTTAAATGGGAGTAGCTTGTCTCTGCAAACCTCGTTCTCTCTAATAACCTCAAATATCTTATACTCTGCAAAGTATAGCCGCTATGTAGTGTTGCCCAAGAGGTTGGCAAGTGGGTTGGTTTGGTCACCACCAGGTGAAGTTGGTGAAAGGCCTGGCAAAATGATTGGTTATACTTTTATTTTATCAGAAAAGTATTTTTCGAGCCTGGAGTAGTGTATCCAAGGCAAGATTCAGTTCTGCATATTGAGACAACTCAATAAACTGGGGTATTACCCCATCAAGGCAAGCTGGCTGCACCCTGATTTGAAAAATATGAAGCTTTTTAAGTGTTAATAAATGAGCCCCCTGTAGTGAGAGCCACTGTTAACTTTTGTGATATTGGTTGCATACGCCAAGCTGGTTGCACAGGTTAAAGCCCACTGAGCAACAGACAAGCGATATGGAGATTGCTAATCCTCAAGAAATAACAATAAAGTACTAAAATAAGGAGTTATCGCCCCAAAACCCAGTTTATTTAGATATATATAATAACAGACTACTTCTGTCAAACCTTCTTGTTTATTCTTCTTCCAAAAAGACCCTCTTTCTCATTATCACACTCAGTTCTTAATCCTTAGTATTCCCAATCAGTCTCAGCTCTTCCGTTTAGATATTTCCTATTTGCTACGAGTTTTAGGTGCATTCATTCCACCATTAAAGTTTTGGCAGAATTCCTTAATTTTCCAAACTATGTATAATAAAATCAATTAACCTTACAACAACATAATTTTCCGCTCAATCTTGACGCTCACCTTGACTCTTAGTTATGATCAGCCAGATCTAAAGCTTATTGTCCAGTTCTACCAATTTCATGACAAAGGCAAATATACCTACCAAGATTTGCGCCTAAAACTAAAGGGTCAAACCATCTAAGGAAAAATTAATTAATTACCAATGGATAGCTGAAAAGCTGTGCGCTGATTATATATTATAAAACCCCCAATAATTCCCTAATAAAAGCAGATTCAAAACTGCTAAACTTAGTTATTTATATAAGTTTATATAGTTTACTTTTAAGATAAGGGTGCAAGGATCGGATATCCTTAAGTATTTGTTATCAAATCTCCGCTTGGCTCTGCGTGAAGAGATAGGGAAATAATTGCTACTTGTACAAACACAACTATAAGAATAAGAAGAACCTGTCTAGCGCTGGACTCTATACTCAACATGGCTTTTGGGTAAGCAATTTTAATAAAATTTTTGTACTATTATTGCCTCAGTTTATCAATTTTAGCAATAATCGCAAGTGTCAAGAATCTGTGCAGTTGAAATCAGGGAGCAGAAGCGCGTTATCATCTAAACGGCCCTGATTTTAACAAGGCCACACCACATATACCCAGCAGGTCTCCCAAAGCCACTTCTATATGACGTTGGTAAATAGCCGGTGCATTCTTAAGCCCAAGAGACATGACCCAAAATAGGAAGATACCCTTACTGGTACAGAATTTGTGAGCCATTACCGCCATTTTTGATAGAATTTGGTTAAAGCGTATAATAAAATTAGTTTGGAGAATAAGCTTGCTTTTCCACATGGTGAGCAATTTGTGACTCCACCAGTATGGGATGCAAATCTGTTAAGTGACGTTAATCAGGTTCCTATAGTACACACATGGGTGAATAGTACAGCTGTCTTTTCCACAAAGCGAAGTGGAGAGCATACTAGTGAGGTACACTGAGATATATCTCCTATTTGCTAAAAGCTCTTTAACACACATGAGCTAGGCTACCTACTTCCATAAATTTAAAGGGTAGAGGGGGAGAAATGAAAATCAGGTCAAATGTGAGCTTGAAATCGCAATCAAACTGAATGAGCATGTAAAACACTTGCAGAAGTCGCTTTAAACAAAGGTTCTACCCCTTCCAAATAGACAGTTAAGGGAACCTCTCAAAGTGGGTAACATCAGAGGTGTAAGGCTGAGCGTGTGTACCTTTGCCATTAGGGCAAATTTCTCTGAGTGTTGTGTTCATATGAGGGGATTACTAATTGCTGACCACTTTTCAGCGATAAAGACAAGGTATCAGCTTTCTATTTGGTTTTAACATCAAAATCTACGCCACCACCTTATCCCAAATTAATTGGGTAAGGGAGTTTTAAACTTCCAAGAATCTGTCAGCCAAATGGTACTCACCAACTTGATAATTCACAGGCCCCTGAACCTTCAGTGTGGGAATACTCTGGGAGACCCCTGCCCTAACCATACCACCAAAAAAGTAGTTCAACCAAAGGTAGTCAACCAGGTCTTAATCAATAAAATCCTCTAAGACATCAGTATCCAATAAAATCGTTGTTCTGAATCTCCTTAAAGGGGATGCAAGAATAGGAGAAAGAGAAAGTATCCAGAAAAGTCTTTATTCAACACGTCTAAAGCCAACAACATGTCTCTACTAACATCTTCATCAGGCATATTCATGCCCAGGATAAGTTTTTGCACCAAAAAAGAAAAAAGTTGGCCACCTTCACTACAGAAGAAACATACCCCACATTACCCTCAGTAATAGCATAATTAACTGAAAATTGTAACATTTGTTTCTTTTTCACATCCTGAGTCCTGTGAATCATAGTGGGGGTCAAGTGTGGGTTCTCAGGGATAATGCGGTACACAGAAATTAGCTCTAAGATAGACCCACAATACCTGATAATCAGCTCATTCTAAGTTACATAATTTCATTATAAAATTTTTTTCAGGCATCAATGACACCATACCTGATTGATAGCCAACTAATCGTTGCTATCCAAAATAATCACATCTAGGCCACCCAACAATGTTTGTCTGGTTTCCCTGGAAAGAGTGCTAGAGTTGAAACCATATCAGATGAATTATTTACTTTAGATTTTGGGGCTAGACCCACCCAAATCTTAAATGCTCAAAAATGAAGGGAGGATCAGCGGGGAGCCCTACCCCATTCAAGAATCATAGTTTCAGGCACCATATATATAGGGTCTGCCATGGGTGACATTATCAGGGTTAAAAATTATTTGAGGTGGGTCAACCTTGGGACAAATATACCACACAGAATGTTTTCTAGCCAGTACAGGCTTTGAACTCAAAACCTGCACTAGGGAGGGAGCAGTTTTATCCGCTCAGCTAACCACCCTTAAAAATATTTGAGGTGGGTCAACCTTGGGACAAATATACCACACTGAGAATGTTTTCTAGCCATTACAGGTTTTGGACTCAAAACCTGCACTAGGGGTGGAAGCAGTTTTACTTGCTTGGCTAACCACCCTTGACATTATCATGGTTAAATTGGCTTAAAACATTTATAAAAGACTAAGTGCTAGACCCCTTCTCGCTTTTGAGCTTTTCCAAAACTGAATGAATGGAAAAAAGAACTCTTTTTTAATTTTAAAGGTGCACACGAGTTTTTGGAGCCTGTATTTATAGGCCTCCTTAGGTGAAATAATGATGGCCTAATTATATGGCCCCTTTCCGGTTAAGGTGAGGAAATTACCAAAGAGCTTCAATAAGATGATCAAAGTTGGTAGGGAGATCTTGACATACAAGGGCAATCCTCACAAGAGTATAAAATGTGGAATGATGATGTGACGTTTTAACTACACCTGACAGAACTAGGTTTGTCCACAGTCAAAAAATTCATTTTAATATACCTTTAAAGGGTGTCAGCCTGACGCAGAGCAAAGAACTCAAAGAAGGTTTGGAAGGATGACGCGTCCAGATAACGCTTCTGGAGAAAATGTTCCAACCCTTCCACAGATTTCCATAAAGGCAGCTGTACTCAGAACAGCGTTGTTGGATTTTTGAGTAAATATTTTTAAAGACCAAGTTTTTTATATACTAACAACTTTTTTGTCATTAGTAGCTCCAGCGAGATCACCTAAAAGACTTTTTCTCTCTAGGCTAAATCACTCAACAGAAAGGGCTTCTTCAAGGAAAATCTCCTGGTAGCTCAGCTGAATAAAGGTAAAGTTTTTTCTTTTAGCAGGCAAATTCTCTAGTTTGAGACTAGGCAGAAATCAACCCTAATAGTAAAAAATGTTTATTTTATTCAATAACCCTTTAATAGGGCTAAGGGATTAAGACTGGATGAGATTAGGATAAAATTGCCTAAGCTTGTCAGATTGGGGTTGTTGGGGTGATTTCTCCTGAGTAATCTCATTGGAAAGGTAATTGGGATCTAGTTGAGGCAATATAGAGTTGAGAAGAAAAATTTCAGGCCTTAGGCCCAACAAAACATGGGGCGCTAGTAATATAACTTGGAAGTGAATTTTGCGCATGTCCCCAATGATGAATCACTTATAAATATGGATGAGATTCAAATTGGTGATAAATTTAATGTGAGACATTTGAAAACCCAAAGTCAAGGCCTACCTTGCATTAGGGCAAAGTACGACATTGCACCCTCCAAGCCTTGACTGGGGGACAGTAGCATCGCCTGGGTTGAATGGAAGACTTCAACTTGGTCCAGATCATAATAGCTTCAGCCCAACTATTAGGGATGGGGACATAATCCTTAATTGTCATAGTCCCAAGGTCCAAATTGGGAAATTTAGCCTTTAAGGGGATGTTATGCCAAATTTTATACGTTAAACTCTCAGTTTTTGGTTTAAGTTTTATAATAATTAAATATTTTTTCTGGCACATATATTTAACGAATTTCACCAGTCCTTGAGTTGAAGTGGGTTGACCATCAGTTGAAGGGCTATTGACATGGGAATCAGGTTTAATTTCAAATTAAACTGTTAGCCATAATCATGGGTAAAATTTAAAAAGTTTTAAATCAAAAGGGCTGAATCATCAGTTTGATTAGCCTCAAGATTCAGAATGAGTGGCTTAATTACAGAAAATATTTTTCCGCTATATATAGATTTTGAAACTCTGGAAATTTAGTTAAATTTGGCAAGATATTTTGGATGTCAATGGCAAATATATTTCATGTTGTGGGCCCCCATAGGTCAAGTTTTAGGGATTAACCACCAGTTCAACAGAGTTTGGATCGCTGGAGTAAATTGCCCAGTAAGTCTGAAGGAATCATTTGGTCCTCCCTTTGGTTAAAGCAGGTGGCTCTAATTTTTTGGGTTTGAACAGGAAACCTAATATGTTAGTAGAAACTAGGTAATAAAAAATGGATAGAATTAACCAAATTAGTAAATTACCATGGATTTAAATCCGGGGATACTTTCTAAACTGGAGCAAAAAGTTCCCAGTATGGCAGAGAATCTTGTCAGGGGGAGGGGAATCATTCGCAGAAACCCCTGACTCAGTTAGTTTGAACAATTGAGGTGATTGTGATGAGCCTTGTCACTAGGGTATATTTGAAGGGCAATGTTTAAAGCTGCATAATTCATAATAAAATGGCGGAAGTGGGCTATTTGACCTCCAGGGCACTTGACCAAGCTAACCTGAGGGGTTTGTCAAGTAATTCAGGTTCCTTACCCAATTAAAGTAACTTTGTCACCAAAGTGGTTGCTTTACCTCCTCCTTTGGGCAGCTGTGACCTCAGCGTCAAAAAACAGGGCGTCGAGGCAGTTAGTTGAGCTGGCTGCTTTGTGCAGCTTGCTAGATAGCTCCACTGCAGATGCACAATTAAATTTGGGGTTTTCTTGTTGAGCTTCAGTAGCTCCTATTCAAATACTATAACAGAGAGTAGTATTGGTGCAGATGAATTTAAAGGGCTCTGAATAATTTAGGTTGGCTATTTCAGAGTTGAAAGTGGGAAACTGTGGCATAGGTAATTGAGAATAACGCCAAAAATTTTATATTGATTACTGCAGCTATCTCACTAGAAAATCGAGGAGCTTTGACTCAGAGAACTGGAGATGGCGCTGAGGCACTCAAGTTGATTGTTTTATCGGTGCAACAGTGGGAGGCCTCAGAACAGGTAAATAGAAATGGCGCCAAGGATATTTATTGAGGATTTTATTTTATAACTAGAAAATTGGGAGCATTGCCGCAGAGGATGTAAGGGCCACTGAGACATTTGAGTTAGCTTCTTTGACATTGACATCAGAGAAGTGAGGATTTACTGGGAACCAGAATAAGGGACAATTGTTTGGTTAGGTTGCTCTGTTTGACTCTTCAAGGGGTTTCTGCTCAGACAAACAATTTAACTAAGATCTTCCTGGACTTCTGCATTGGTAATTTCTAAGCCTTCATCTGCAATAAGCCAAAGTTCTGCTAACTTAGCCCAGTCCCTTCTGAGATAGACGGGTAGATTTGTAAATGCTCATTACAGAGTTTCTTTAACATTAAATTAACATTATCCTGCTTCATCATGGCATAAACCATCACAATACCTTCCCAGCATTTTGGTAATATTTGAGTTCAAAGTCAACATCTCAATTCATTTAGCAGCCTCTTCAGCATAATCTCTAATAAGTTCAAGCTGTTCCCACCACCGTTAGAAGTTGAGCCTCCATTCAGCTTAGTAGCTCACCTCATTAATTGTATTTGCACTGTTTCAAAGTAACCGCAGTTCATACTGTCCATTATATCATGACATCCTGGTAGGTTTGAGCTTGTTTAAATGTCAAGGGGTAGAACCAGCATATATCCCTAATTGGAGATGCTTCCTCTCAGCTGTGTTCATTCCGTTCTGAATTTTTTATTTTTCCCTTTAACATGCACCCTATTTTTGGTATCACTGGTATTGCTTAAATGAGTTTATGACTTCACCATGTAGCCTTGGAAGTGCCCCTGGCAGGATCACCAAAGTTATTTTTGTTATAATATTTTGAAGGATAAGTCCTTAAAAGGATACATATTGTTAGTCACTAGTAGCACCAGCGAGAACGCCTAGTAGAGTTCTCTCTCTAGGGAAAATCACCCAACAAAATGGACATCATTGAGGTAATTCTCTTGGCAGTTTAGCTGATCCAAGGAGAAATCTCTGCTTTTAGCAGGCAAAAATACTAGCTTGAGACTAGACAGAAATCATTTCTAATTGTAAAAAAGGTTCTTTATTCTATCCCGGCCCTTTAATAGGGCTAGGGAAGATAAAGATTAGTTGATAATTGTGTGAAAATTGCCTAACCATGTCAGAATGGTTTTGTAGAGGCGATTTCTCCCAGTAATTTCATTGGAATGGTTATTGGGGTTGCTCAAGGCAATATAGCGTCAAGGCTAAAAAGTTTGGGCCTTTGAATTAACATAACATTAAGTGCCAGTAATATAATTAATGGTAAATTTGGCGCATTGCTCGATGATGCTTCACTTAACAAAATCTGGATTAATCTATTATAGGAGAAAAAAATGGTAAGCCATTTATAAGCCCAAAATAAAGGTATCACTCGCATTTAGGCAAAGCCTGGAAACTGCAAATCGCCAGTCAGCTGTACCAGGGGACTGCTGATACAACAAATCCACCCCATGAGAGGGTGGACAGTAATGATTTTGATTTTATTAAGAAGCTTCCAAAGTGATAAAAGCAAAAACTGATGTATTTCAGAATACACTTCTGGAGTCAGCCTAGGAATCACACTAACAGGATCATGAAGGGTTCAATATTATGTATCTCTTTCTGCTAAGCATCACTTTTCGAAAATCAATTCAGCCTAAAATTTAGCTCCACAAAAGAGATTTACGAAAACTATTAGCAAATATGGCGGGAAACCCCGCAAAAGAACCCGCAGGCTATGCCAAACGAGCCAGCACCACCCCAAATGAAGCAACCCTCGGTTACCCACCTCAGGGTCAACCAGAATCACCCGCTCTCAAGCAGCAGCCATGAAAGCAGGCACCACCCCCCAACCTGGAGCTACTCCAACTAGCGCCAGTTCACCTGATCGCACTTCTGCAACCTGCACGCCTAACAGCTCTGTGTGCGCTGCCTCCCACCAACCCGCTGCGCCCCCTCCAACCAAGGAGGCCATCACCCACGCTGTTTTAATGGCGTCTGCTCAGTTGAATGCAACTCAGCCCATCCAGACATTCACCTCCCCCATTGTGTCAGCTAATTCAGCCCCATCTATTAATGCTGACGCCATGTTTCTGGCTCCCTCCATGAGGGGCGATACCCAGCTACCTGGCCCCCAAATCCTCAGATGCAAGGTTGGATTAGCCGCACATTCTGGTTCACTAAGCACCAAATTGGGACAATCTACTCTTCCCAATGAGGATTCAAATGGTTCGGATTTTGGAACTTCACACCAGTTCCAATCTCACCCATCCCATTTAAACCCCATAATCGGCACTTCTCAAGTCGGCACTTTATCTCAATATGCTGAAAATGACCAATTCACCAATCAGCCAATGAGTTTTGCCCACGAAATCACAGCAAATACTCGGGCTGAATTTACCCAAATAGATTGGGATGGTGATGAAACATCGCCCTCCTCCCAATTGGCTGGAGTTAATTCCAATCTGGATGGGACTCCCCAATTTAGTGAGGCCCAACATTTACCTGGCCCCCAAACCCTCGGATGTAAGGTTGGATTAGCCGCACATTCTGGTTCACTAAGCACCAAATTGGGACAATCTACTCTTCCCAATGAGGATTCAATTGGTTCGGATTTTGGAACTTCACACCAGTTCCAATCTCACCCGTCCCATTTAAACCCCATAATCGGCACTTCTCAAGTCGACACTTTATCTCAATATGCTGAAAATGACCAATTCACCAATCAGCCAGTGAGTTTTGCCCACGAAATCACAGCAAATACTCGGGCTGAATTTACCCAAATAGATTGGGATGGTGATGAAACATCTCCCTCCTCCCAACTGGCTGGAGTTAATTCCAATCTGGATGGGCCTCCCCAATTTAGCGAGGCCCAACAAACCGCCCCTCAATTTAATATGACGCCAGCTGCTGTAACATTCCAGAAACAAGGGAACTCCGCAAACTTGTCCAAACCACCAGCTCACACTCAACCTGCAATTGCAGCCCAAAGCAAACACAAACGTACCAAAGGAGCCACTGGGGCGTGGCAAAGACCTCTGGCACCAACGCTACCTAAAGCTGATCCCCGTGAAGTGGCGTTTATTGCTGATGTTAAGAAGAAATGGGCCGAAACTAGAGCGCAAAAAGCTCTACCTCGCTCAACCCTCTCCCACGCAATTCGCCTTTATTATGGGCATAACCCTGTTGAATTCTATACAGAGGATTACTTCTCATACTTTGCAGCGATTGCGGAGACATTCCCTATTAACACCACCATCCATGAATCAGTGGAGGGCCACTACATCGATGTGGGCTTCACTGAAGCTGCCCTTGCTGACCATGCTGCCACCCTCCAGGTCATTATCCCACGCGGATCTCTTCACATCTCCCGCACACGCTCTCACCTGGAAAAAATTTTATGGGTTACTTTTTCCAACCTACCAACGACTGTTGATCCTGAGTCTCTTAAACTGGCACTCCATCGTTGTTAAATGGAGTTTGGGTCTATTCTTTCAGTGGACTTTAGCGTCCCCTCTTACTATGCTCCCAATCAAAGAGCTCGCACTGCTAGGGCGTCGTTCATCCCCTCCCCCACTGTATCCCGCAACATTGAGGTTATTCCTCGTGTGGCGGTAGTTGGGGCATGCCCTGAGATCTTTTTTGTCGACCCTGATCAGGCGCGCCCCCGGTGTTCATGGTGTAACGCCCTTGGACACTTGTATAGTGGCTGCACAGCTCGAAAACAAGCCCTCTTAGCCACCACCCAGGGGCCTAAACCAGGCCAAAAACGATCCCACGTGGCTGCAGCAGCAATTCCACAACCCACACAATGGGTTCCCGTTCAAGACCTGTCCCCTGAGGCCTTACGCCTAGCAGTTGAAACAGCTAACCCCACTATTGGTATGGGATACCTTCGCGCTCATGCCCCCCTTCCAATGGGCACCCCCTCCAATCTCCCAGAGTCAACTCCCTCTCTCACCAAGCGCAAGGCATCTCCCACAGGGTGCCCCTCGTCAGCCACCCCCACTCAGGGCTCCGCGGCACCCCCACCAACCTCCACCAGCGATTTATCGCATCAACTCTCAGCTCCCAATGGAGCTATGCCCACCAGCATGGACTGGCAACTCGCGGCCTGCGGTAGAAGTGCCACCTCAAAGAGTCCTACCCCAACCCCACAGTCCATTTCGCACGGATCCTTTGCAGTGTTGGAGGAAGTGAATATGGACTCAGACTCATCAGATGGGGACACCGCGGAGGTCACCATTGAGAACCCTCAGGTCCTTCCCCTGCAACGGAGCGGGGGCAGCATCCTAGGCTGGCTTACTGGGTCCTCCGCCCCCCACCCTCTCCTTCCCCTCAGAACCCTCGACGCTCCTCACGGATTGCAGCTAATAGTCAAGCTAAAGGACTCAAAACTAGCCGCCTCACAGCAGCAGGTTTAAGCGCTGGCAACCCCCCAGGACATGGAGGGGAACAGCTATGAGTCCCCATGGCAGCACCCTGGCCCTGCAATCCATCAACGCAAATGGGTTGCGGGACTTTAAGCGGAGAGCCCGCCTCCTCTGAAACTTCAGGTCAGCACAAATTGACATCGCTGCTGTCCAGGAGCCCCATATCCTCCCCCACGAACAATCTGCATGGAATGAACAGTTTGGAGGCAACTCCTTCTGGACAAACCATGCCGCCCTTATTGTTTTGAATCCCTGGGTTAAAACCCATTCTTTTTCACGATATCTAGGTGGCCGCCTCATACTGGCCAAACTCACCACTCCAGACTTCTCCTTCTTCGCTGCAAGCATCTACCTGCCTAATGCACGTCAGGAGCAAAATCGGCTCTTGGAAGAGCTCCTCCAACTCAATCTCTCACGGAATACAGTCCTCTTAGGAGATTTCAACACAACCATAAGTCGCGTCCGTGACTCTTACCCCCTGCAGCAAAGGAACGCCCTGGATCAAGTCGCCTCCAGGATTTCTTTCGCCTGAGTGGCTTTATAGATGCGCTTCCACCCTCCGCGTCTGGCCTAGGTTGCATGACTAGGATCCAGTAGGATGGAGGAGCTTTCCAGTCAGCGTCACGCATAGATATGGCACTGATTGGCCCCCTGCTAATTGGCCGCGTCTCCTCTCCCATCTCTCGTGACAACCATCTGAGTGATCACAGGTCACTCACCGTTGTCCTCACCACCACACTTAGACCGTCGCGTAGGTTCTGGCCTAGGGTTGCCCCAGCTCTTCTCAACAACCCCTTCACTAAGGAGAAGCTGTCTATGACCATCCGGGAGACTCTCACCTCCCCCCACCCCACCTGCTTGACCACAAGGCTAAATGGGCGGTGATCAAGGAGGGCATCACCCGCGTTGCTTACAACTGTGCCAAAGCCCAGATGACTGCAGCTCGCGCCAGAGTCAAAAGGGCGGAAGCCAGAATCAGACATCTAGAGCGAAACTGCCAGCCTTCGCCCTCTCCCAGATGGTTGTAAGACTGGGAAGCGGCGCAGGAAGCACTCCGCTTGGAGCTCACACTGCAGGAAGAACGGGCAGCAAACTTTACAACATCTCGTTACTATGCTCAATGGGAACGCCCCACCCGCTTCTTCTTTCAGAAACAGAAAGCCCGGTTAACAGCGCAGGATATTACTGCACTGAAGATTGGCACTACAACCACTTCAGATAAGGAGGAAATCACGCAGGAACTACACCGCTTCTACTCCAGCCTCTTCAATGCCACCCAGGTGGACCCATCGGACATCCAAGACTTCCTGTGGCGGGCTCCAGAGCCGCCATTGACCCACGGGCTGATGAGGCCCTACTGGCGCCTATTTCCATCCAGGAAGTGATGGAAACCCTTCTGAAATCCCCACGGCTTAAAGCCCCAGGCCCAGACGGAATACCCTTTGAGATGTACCTTCTGGAACCTGCAGTGATAGCCAGAACCCTCCGCGACCTCTTCGCTGCACTCTTGGTGAATGGCGAGGTCCTCCCCGACTCCAGAGGCTCAATCACAACCCTCATTCACAAGAAGTCAGACCGTGAGAACCTGGCGAACTGGCGCCCCATAGCGTTGATCAACACAGACCACAAGCTCTTCACGAAGCTTCTGGCCAACCGCATCACCAAATGGGTGTCACCTCGCCTCTCCCCATCCCAGTACGGTTTTATTCCGGGGAGGTCGTTATGGGACAACTATAATGACCTTCATGTGACTTTGACTGCTAACTCTCGTAAGGTGAATGGCTTTGTGGCTCTCCTGGATATGGAGAAAGCATATGATCGGGTAGCCTGGAAGTATATTGATGCTTCCCTGGCCCGCTTCCATCTCCCACCCGCAGCTAGGCGCTGGATATCAGCGCTCTATGACCAGCTCCACACCAGAGTCCTGGCGCCAATGGGTTTTACAGTGGCAGTACCAGTTAGACAAGGTCTCCGGCAAGGGGACCCCCTGAGCCCTATCCTTTTTAACATCACCCTTGACCCCCTCTTGGCCTCCTTACAGGACAAGCTAACAGGGATTCTGGTCCCAGGTAAAGCCCCCACACGCACCATGGCATTTGCAGATGACACTGCCATTGCATTTGGCTGCCCTGGGGATGTTGCCCTCGCTGCTGTGACCATTGAGAGGTACACCAAGGCGTCCAACGCCATGGTCAACACCTCCAAGACAACAGTTGTACAGGTCGGCTCCCCCACCTTCCCCCCACCATTTGGTATTGAACCTGAGCGCGGTACCTTCCGTCACCTGGGCGTTCTCACCAACCAACAAGGAGTTGCGCTAAAGGACAATGAGGACTTGCTCCTTGCAGCAGTTAACTCCAGGATTGCCAGCTGGAACCGGCGGCACATCACCCCCCAGGGTCGAGCTCTGATGGCTAATGTGTTCCTCCTCTCCAAAGTCTGGTTCCTAGCGCACGTCTGCCCATTCACAGATGCCTTTTATACGCGGCTCAATGTACTCCTCCGCTGTTGGATCTGGGGCTCAAACCATCCACCAATGGCCCTCTCAACCATTGCCCGACCCTGCAATGAAGGGGGCCTAGGGCTTCTGGACACGCGATCCCACGCCACCACAATCTTCCTGAAGTTCCTATGGCCGATTGTCTGCTGGGACGCGACCCCCATGCCCCAATGGGCGCCCGCCCTCCGCCAGTCAGTGTCAGCAGCTCTGGGTCTTCCTAGAGCATCTCTGACCTCATTAGGGGAGTGGCTCACAAACCACCCAGGCCATCGCCTAAAACCATCCTCATCCCCCTACTGGAACCAGGCTCTCCTTGCCCTGAAACGAGTAGGCGCGCGGATCCACCATGCCTTCCCATACAGAAGGGAAGGCCCTGGCCTCAGCCCCCATCGCCATGCAATTGTGCACAATGGACAAGTTGCCACAACTCGCCTCAACCCCCAAGATCGTCCTCCCATCCGCCCAAGACTCCTTGAGCTCCTCCCTCCCTCCGTGAGATTTGACCTTAAGGAATTGTGGAAGGACGTCTATCACCCCATCCTGTCAGCAAAGGTGTCCAACACCTTATGGAGGGTGCTCCACTGTTCATACAGGACAGGGGACCGGACTGGCCCTACCTTCCAGCACAGAAGCTGCCCCCGCTGTGTGGAGCCTATTGACTCCCACCTCCATCGTTTTTTCACCTGTCCAGGTGTCGCCGCATTTTGGCCAAAGGCCCGCGCGCTCCTCCATGCTCAGCCCTGGTCTGGACACCCTGTGCAAGACCTCATGTTTGAGAAGACATTGCCTGGTTGCCACCGACCCCTCCGTGTCCTCGCCTATGCCACAGCCATCTGGACCATCCATAACTCCTTCCTTCGTGCTGCCTTTGACCAGCAGGTGTGGACCCTTCCACACATGATCACCCACTTTCAGGTACACTTTGAGATGGCCCTGAAGGTCTGCACTATGTCGCCAACCCTCCCCCGCTCAGTTGTCACTGCAGCACGGCTCTGGCGCGCAAACCCCCTCCCTTTCTCGATGCCTCCTCCCTCCCTTCCCTCGCCTCAGGCTCTTAGGAGCCCAGGCGTAATTCAATAAACATCGATGAATCCCCCTTGGGTTGGGACCATCTAGTACTAAAAAAAAGAAGGGTTCAATATTATTAGGTAAGAGCAGGAAGGGTGGTCACTTTCCAGTTGGCAGTAGCGAGATTAACGCTGAAATAAACTAACAATAAACCAAATTCATATACTGTGGTGAGAAACATAGAGACCATGACAAATGATGAACTCATACAGTTAACACTCAAATAGAGCCTTACATGGATAATCACATACATGTATAGTAAAAATGTTGGTCAGTTAATGTCAAAAGAAGATCTGTTCTCTCTCATTTCCTGAGAGGTGGTGTGGAATGCACAGCCACACAACTAAGGAACTGGCCACTAGTAGCAAAAGAAATAGGGCATCTCAAAGGTACCAGTACACTCGGAATCCAAGAGCAAGGTGTATAATATTGTGTAAGTTCCTACTTGTGCAAAAATGCGAGGACTTGGTTGGACCCCAGGGTGGAGTCCATAACCAAGTGCAAATTGTTATCCAGGATCTTGGGCGCCACAATTTGGTGGGGTCCAGGCTTTCCCAGAGGATAACCAGATCCATAGTTAACTTAGACAAAATAAAATGATCTATATTGTTAGAGACCTCCTTGAGGAGTTTTGCAAAGAGGTCAGACCACATTACCTTCTAAAAAGTTTAAAACAAACGTAATTTAATTAAAAACAGTCAATTAACATAGGAAGCTGCTTTTAAAACAATAGTTATAAAGAATAGGGGTATCATTTTCCTTAAGGGCACTGCGCCCATTCCAACTAATAAGAACAAAACAACATCCTTTATGGTACTATAGCTCAAGTATGCTCGCACTCTGGTGATTGACTGCAATTGGATGTTGCCTAATTTTGGCAATATGTTAAACTAAACGGGAATTGAAGCCCCATTTACCAAGTAAACATAATTTACTGTCATAGTTTAGCATATAACAGGTGCTTTAAAATCTGAGGATGATGTGCCATGTCCATCACGTACATCCCCAGACTTAACGTGGACATACTTTGCACTTACCTAGCGTTGGTACAGGGTGCGATTCAGGTCAGGCAGGCTCATTAGTTTGAACCCCTTAGCTTCCTCACGCTCTAATATAATAGTACAATCTGTCCCTACTAGCATGTTGTTTAACCATGACAATGTAAGTCTGGAGGATCGCCCCTTGCACTTGGACTGGGTAGTACTCCCTTTTACTTCCAAGAAGGGATCAAGAGGCCAGCAGCAACCCTTGTATCCCAGGGCAACCTTGCCATGTGGTGGACGAGCGGTGGGTTACAGTCTATCCTCTAAAGGTTCCGCCTCTCATACCTGTGTCAATAACCAAATAGTTGCTATGACAGATCAAAAAGTTGGTTAAGGTCTCAGAAAAATAAAAAACAGCACAGGATAGATGTGGCATGTCCCTCACCTCCACCAATCTTTAATTTAACAAAAGCAGTCAAAGACAATAAACCTTCCCTTTTGGCATTAACCTAAATTCGTTAAACCCCACAAGTCTAAATGGGTTCCAGGGCGAGCAGGTGCGGGTGAGTTGGGCATCCCAAACCCACTTCTGACCACTTGGGACCGCCTTAGGTGGAATGGCCCTGAGAGGCTCATGTTGCATGCTAACTGAGACATCACTTCTTGAATCAGTGTAACTGTGGCAAATCTGCGATTCAAGCGCCTGAGGGTAAACCAATAATGACTTAGCTCGCTGCCAATGCCCTCTGAGTCAGTTTAAATTAACTAATTACCCACTCAATGTTCCACAGTCTAGATTTAAGACTTGAGTGCCCCATTCCATATGTCCTGAAGTTATTCCCAAATTGACTGAGCATCAAACAATCATCCCACACAAGGAGGTTTGGCAGCCAATTTTATTTATAAAATTTCTAATATAATTCCCTTATTCTGGAAACATTTTTACTTATTATAAATTGATCTTCTATAGTATCCCATGACACCTGCTATTGTGGAATGTTGGTATGCAATGACTGGGCCATTGCGGCCAATTTTCCAAAATTGCTGCTTACGCCATTAACTGGGCTCACCAAGCTCAAAACTTCCTGAACTTTTCTCCACTTAATGAAGCTATCCATCACCAGGATCCCAAATTTTTGTGGGCAAAATTATCCCCTTCCAGGTTAGAATCTGAACTCTTACTGAAGGCTCTATTACAGCCCCCTGGGGGAACCTAAATCTGATATTCCAATACAACTTCTCTCCACGCTCGAGACTTCAGGCTCTGGAGCAGCAACAGTCTGGTTTTTCGCTAGGTTGCTTATCACTTTTGTGTCTTATTGGCGCTCACTATTCGCCTAACTCACAGCCCACCTAAACTTCATCTGAGCAACAGTGCCTCTGGAATTCCGTCTCACTTTCTGGGTGCTCTCGCACCCCAACTGGCAGGCCAGATTAAACTTTATCTGTCGTCTCCCTGACATAAATAACTATGCAAATCAATCTTATCCATTTCTGCTCTTCTCATAAAGATGGGGGCAGCAGTGGGCACTATTTACCAGATGAACTTTCAGTTGATAGCTGCCTCCTGTTGTTTGTCTGGTTAATCGCCATTCTTTTATGCAGTTTTTGGGTGGCGTTGGAAGAATTTATCTATATAAAAACTACCACGTTGACCTCTGCTTCCACCCTGGCCCACCCTCAAATGGTGGTTCCATTTTTCTCCTACCTCTTAGTTAGTAATAAGTCCTCAATGCCTTTCTGAGTTGCAGATGCAGTCCTCGATCACCCCTAGTTAGTTTCACTTCACTGACAGATGCTCAGCAAAGTATGGCCCTTCTTGATGCAGTTGAAAGTGATGACAGCCAGTGGATGCAGGGCCTTTTGCGCTCTGCTATCCAGGCAGGTGATCATGCCTCACTGATTACACTGGTTTCCGCAGCTTTGAAAAATCCTGTGCCATGTTCCGCTTGCCTGCTCCATCTATCCTCTATGAGCGCTGAAGCTCCAACCTTGGCTTCCTTTGTCACAGCTTTCCGCAAGAAAGTCCTGTGCTTGATCTCCCCTTAGGTATCATTCAGGAAATTCTTTTGGACAGCGTAGGATTTGACTTCTGCCAGCCACACCATATGGCTTGCCACGTTGGAGACGGTTGAACAGATCTGCATGGCAGAGACTTCAATTAATATGACTCTCCGCAGTAACTCCCACACAAAAAAGCAACTTTGTGATTAATTTTGCTGACTTGAGCATGGTTTCTAATCCCAACGCTGATTCAGTATCCGCTATGATCCCAATGGCCAATGCTGCCCCCATTGGAACAGGTAGCCTCCTTCTCACCTGATACTCAGCTTTCAGATAATCAATCTGAAGAGAGTGTGATCTAACTTTTCCAAAATGATATTAATCCTTCCAAACCAGTTCTCCTCTTGATTTGGTTACAATTTCCACTTTGTCAGCAGATTTATGCGCAACCGCTAATAAACTAAATAAATTTACGCCTACTTTTTAATACCAAAGGAGATTAAGATCAGGTGCACCAGGTATCCTTTGAGGCCCTGGCTGACACAGGAGCAGCGGTTAGCTTTAAAAGTCTGAAGTTGGCCCAGCAGCTCAATTTAGACTTGAACTTGGGTCCAGAGGCGTTGATCGCATCATTGGCCTCCCAGCCTTCTTTCAAGGTGTAACGCCCAGTGCCTTTTTTGGTCCACCACTTTACTTTCTGCAATAGCTTTTCTGCAATGCCTGACCTCGTGTTTCTTGTGATTTTGGGTGTGGGTTGGTGGCGTCGTCAGTATGTGAGAATCCATCAAGATTTAAACATGCTGTCCTATGCCAACGCGCAGGTAGGGGGCGAGTTTCCATTTCTTGTTACCCTTACTAAAGCTCATATCTGAGGGTCCATTACAACCCTTGTTTGCCCCGTAGGCCTTATGCCAGAGTTTTCTGCCACGTTGATGGCCTACCAGAGCATTTTTGATTTGAATAAGTCCAACCTCCTTCCCTGCATACCAAATTCAATCTGAAGTTCCAGACAATGGTGGTCATGTTGAATATCAACTGCCCATTTTACCCACATATGGTGGAGCAGCTGCCGCTCTTGACGCGTGGTTAGATGATATTCTCATGAAGAGTTTTATTTAAGGAGCCATCCCAGTTAACTCACCCATTGTCTTCACCAAAATGGTAATGAGTCATTCCACCCCTGCATGGATTAAGTAACCTTGATAACATAACGGTTACAACCCCTAGCCACTTCTTCTGGAACAGAAAATTGGCAAAGCAATTGCAAAGTCACAATTATTTTACAGAAATTCGATTTGATAAATGCTTTTATAAAATCTGTGTGGTAGAAGCTCAGAAATGGCTTACCGCCATCAGGACTAGAAGAGGCATATTTCAATTTTGAGTAATGCCTTTTGGGTTAAGATGCGCCTGTGACATTCCATCAAACAATATAATTTTGTGTTAGGGGACCTCCAGTTCACCTGTGCGGTAGTATACATTGATGATATTCTGATTCACTCACCTACACCTGAACAGCATGCAAAAGATTTAAATGCGGTGGTGGCACCATGCATATGGCAGGTTTTTTGTCAAGCTGTCAAATTGCGAGCTTTACTGGGAGGAAGTTACTTTCTTAGTAATTTCATCCAAAAAGATGGGTATGACATTCCACCCTGTAAACTGGACGCCATCATTAAGAGGCTGACTCCAACAACTCAGAAGCAATTGAGAAACTATTGATTATGTTTATTACCTATAAATTCTCTTCCCTCTATTCAAGTTGGCTGCACCATTGCATCTGCCCACAGGCAAAAACTTTCTATTCTGCTGGACGCCCAAGTGCCAGCAGACATTCAATTCAATCAAGGAGGTGTTTTTGTCGCCTCCTGTACTCAAGCACGTGGAGACCTCCAAACCCTACATTTTAGCATGTGATGCATCTTCTGCCGTGAAAGAGGCTGTCCTTCTTCAAGAGCATGATGGGTTGGAACACCTGGTCGCATATTTTCTCACAAGTTTTCCTCCATAGGGCAATCCTGGGCTATCTATGACAAGGAGTTAGAAGCCATGGCGTAGGCCTTGACCTACTGGCGGTATCTCTCAGGATGCTTAATATGAGTTGACTGTGCGGATGGACCACTAAGCTCTCCTATTACTCTGTAAGCCGCAGAAGTTGGCACTGGTAGGCTTGGACCTACCACGACTTGCGCAGCTTTAGATTCAAATATGAGTTTGTGAGGAAATGCTGAATGTGCTTCCTGACTTTTGGAGTCAAAATCCTGCATATTTTTTAGCGAAATCAGATGAGGCGGACCTTGTCACAGTTATCTTTCAACTCATATATTGGCCATCGCTCAACCAATTGTCTCAGTAGCAGATTTAGGTCCAGACGCGTCCTTGGCCTTGAAGGTTCTAGCAGCCCAGATGGCGTGAACAGAGGTGTTGGGACTTTTAGATAGGCTGTCACTTTCAACTCTCAAACATTCACTCTATTCTCCAAAGTGATGCTTATCCAGTTTAGGTCACGCCTGTGGGTGCCACCTCTTTAGGATGAAGTTATCCAAACCAGACATATGATCAACCTTCAGTTGGCCACCCAGGTAACAAAATATGCTTCAATTTAGTTAAGCAGACCTTCACCTGGCCAGGTTTGTCAAAGGATATTCCAGCATGGATGACTGACTGTGTAACATGTGCGTGGGCCAAATCAGACCAGTTAGGTAAGGACTGTCTCCTTAATCCTCTTCAGCAGGCAGAGGGGCCGTGGACATCAGTGTCCAGGTATCTCATTGTTGATCTGCCAAGCTCCAATGGGTTTACAGTGGTCATAGATCGCTTCACTGAATTTGCCTTCTTTACCCTTTGCTCTTCTGCCATCTCCTCCTAGGAGATCGCCCACTTATTTGTGAGGCACATGTTTTCTATGTTTGATCTAATGCAGGAAATCCTCAGCGACCATGGTACCTAATTTACAGCGCAGTTTTGGAACAAACTCTTGGCAATTTTGAAGAATTACGCCCTGTTGCTCCACCGTGTACCATCTTCAGTTGGATAGCCAAACTGAGCAGGTCAATAAAATTTTGGAACAATATCTTTGGTGATACGCATAAGCTGCTCAAGATATCTGGTCAGCCGACCATCTGCTTGCCCAGTTTGTGTATAATAACGTAACTCACGCATCCACTGGCTTATCCCATAAAAAGCTATCTTGGGGTATAACCCATCATTTTTGGTTGATAGGTTTCTTCTCCCGGAGGTACTAGCTGCATCCAACCATTAACACGCATTTGTGCCACCTAGTCCTTGGTTTGGGAACACTTGACCAAGGTCATTGATGATTATAAACAGTTTTCATATTGGAAGCGCCTTCCAGAACATGATATTAAGGTGGGGTCACACGTCATTTTGAACATGAGGCACTTGTGCATGAAGGTGCCCTTGCATAAGTTCTCCAGCAAACTCTCAGGCACTCATTTGGTGGAAGAGGACCTGGAAAATGGTACCTTCCGCTTGAAGTTGCTGGATCATAGGAAGCAACACCCCATCTTCCACATCTTGTAGCTGTCCCCATTCAAGGGGGCAATCTCATTGGAACCCAAAACCATTGTGAGCAAAAGTATGGAGGAAGCTAAATTTGACGCATTTTGGCTTCCCTGTTCTCAAGCAGAGTAGTTCACTATTTAGTTGCTTTAAAGGACTACCTGGCCTATGAGAATAGCTGGGTTGGAGCTTAGGACTGTGCAAACTGTTTGGAGCTTGTTGAGGCTTTTCACGCCGCCCACTCCAATACTCACCACTCTCCCCTGAAGGTTGTGACGCTGATGGCGATCAAGTTACCCAAGGTTCAATTAGACATTTTTCTCACCCAGTTTTCCAATGGTGGCGCTCCCTTTATGAAAAGGGAAGGATATTGTTAGTCCAGGGGAGCGCTCCTTGCGCTTAAACTGGGTGATATTCCCTTCCCCTTTCAATAAGGGTCCAAAGAGACCAGCAGCCCCCTCATCTCCCATGGCGACCTTGCCCATGTGGTGGACGAACGGTGGGTTATGGCTTACTAAATAAAAGTTCCGCCACCCATACCTGTGTTAAACAACTGAAGAGTTTCTATAACAAATCAAAAAATCTTCATCAAGGTCTCAACAAATAAAAATCAGCATGGGGTTGATGAGGTGTGTCCCTCACCTTAGCCAATCATGAATTTTAAAAGCAGTGGGAAACAATAAACCTTCTTTTCAGCTTTGAAACCTCAATCCGGTGAACCCCACAAGTCTGAATGGGCGCCAGGGCAATCAGGCATGGGCAGGTTAGGCATCATAAAACCATTTCTGACCACTTAAGACCACTTCTAAATGGGATGGCCCTGGAAGGCTCCCATTGCACATCGAGCAAGACATTGCCACTTGAATGACATAATCATGACAAAACCACAATATAAGCGCCTGATATATTGGACGAAAACGTACCAGTTTTTGACTGCCATCTTGCCTTAAGGTTGGCAGATGGACGCCAAAAGATTGTCATATATGAGGTTCCCTTGAGGTAAGTGTTTTTACTCATACTCACCTATTTTAACATCATATTAGGGAAATTGGAAAACAAGAATAATGAAAAAGGTAAATGATGTTTTCAGCCCTATTCTGCCTAATTTCTTTATTAACAAGATAAACATGCAAATGAATATAAATCACAATAAAATGGCACCTTGAGCGACACAAGGAAAAAATGCAGTGGATTAAACAACCCTAGAGAATTTGGCGCCTCCAATCAATGTCCAGAGCCAACATTTTTGTTTAGTTATAAAAACTAGGTTTGCCGCAGAATACCAGGTAAGACATGGCAGGGGAAGCTCCAAGGCCACCATAGAAACCCACATAAGTGCAGGAAATTAGAAAGAATTATGAACTGAGTTCAGAATCATGTAGGCCCAACCTTACAAGGTCGCCCTTCTAGGAGCCCCTCCTACTATTCGTTAGGCCCCTAAGAGCATAAAGAATAGCTCAGGAGGGGCACAACCCAGCACTGGACCCTTCATAAACCAAAAAATAGCCCAAAAAGCATTTCAACTTGAGATTCAGATCTCTGAATCTCAAGTCAAAATGTAACAATTGGTTCAACCTGACCGTTACACCTGAGGGTAAACCAATAATGACTCACCCTTTGTGAAACACTTGGAGTTAGTTTGGATTCAATAACCATCCGTTCAAATTTCCGCCAGTGTAAGTCAGACACTTGAGTGTCCATTTCCATGTTGACTGAAGTTATTTTCAAAGCTTCTGAGCTTTTAAGCAATCATACAAAGGGAGGATTGATAATCAATGTTCTTTACATAATTTTCAATAAAAAACCCTTTTACCAAACACATTTTTAATTATTGTAAATTGATCTTCTCTAGTATTCCGTCGCACCTGCCAATGTGGAACTACAGGCTATGCAACATCTGGGCCACTTGGCCATATTGGCGAATTTGCTGCCATCTGCCATTAACTAATCTTACCACGGTCAAGACTTCCCAAACTTTTCTCCGCTCACTGAGGCGATCCACCACAAGGATCCCAGCTTTTTGTGGGAAAAATTATCTCTTCTCTGGGAGATGATCTGCTTTCTGCTTACAGCACTATTCCAACCCGCCATAGGAACCCAAACCTGATGTTCCAAACCAACATCTCTTAACGCCTGAGTTTGCAGGCTCTGGGGCAGCAACAGTCTGGCTTTTTGCTGGGTTGCTTATCACTTTTGTGTCCAGTTAGCACTTGTTATTCACCTACCTCCTGGCTTACCTAAACATCATCTGAGCATTATTGGCTCTTGAATTCTGGCTCACCTTCTGGGTGCTCTTACACCACGACTGGAAGGCCAGTCTAAACTGTATCTGCCGTCCCCCTGATAGACAATCATTAGCTGTGAGAATTACTCTTTGACATCCAAAAAAATGACTGAGATAGGCTTTCTCTAAAACTTAGGATTTTTATATTTAGTGGTGTTCAATCATTCCAGTATAGAAGTCTCAGCAGGTGTAACTAAAATATTTTATTTGGTATCTTTATAAGCCCCCTTCAGCATCATTACTAGCATACTTATTAATGTATGTGAGGCGAGCAATTGGCAATGTTTTGGTTTCAGGTACTGTCAGTTGGTCAACTTTAGATGTACCTGACTCTAAGATGACCGCCCTTCTCTATGCTTAGTAAATTCAGGGTTCTTGTAAAACACTAATATTTACTGTGTTTTTTCTCTTATAAAAGTACATCTAAGCATCTCTATCTTCTTTGGCCTTCTTCTTCCATGGTATAAACTATAAGTTTTGTGAGAGCCTTTTAGGCGGTTTCTAGCTTGTTTATATCAACCACATAAAGCTTAGCTTCTTTGATGTCTAGGACAGAGATGAATCTTCATCTGACTGTTATACATGTATTTTTAAGACGAGATTACTATGTAAACCTCCAACAACAGCTGCTACAGAATCATCTAATGTGAGTAGTTTTGATCATTAGAGTTTTAGCCTCAATATAAAAGTGATCCGTATTTTCAGCTAGTGTTTATATTCAGCTAATGCATACTCATAGGAGCTTTATTTACTTACTACTTAAGATCTTTTTTTTAGTACTAGATGGTCCCAACCCAAGGGGGACTACTTAAGATCTTCTTGGAACTTGAATTTTTATAAGCGCTTCTTTCACTTTGTTCAAAGTATTCAGGTTTTTATATGAGGATCATAACTACTAAGCCATGTAATTTAGATAAGAAATGTTTAGCCTCTTAAACTTTAGTTGCAGCTTTTCATTGCGGCCTCATAGACAGAGAAAGTATTTAATAACTCTTTCTCCAGGTGTACACTTGTTTTTGGAGAAATATTTATGTATCATCTTTCAGACCTGAGACAACGTATACTCTGTTAGTTCTTGTTCAATGATTTCATTATGTGTAATGTTTTGTTCAATTTTGAAAAATTTGTAAATTTTAATCTTTTAATGGGGTTAAGATGCTGTTCCATTTTGTCAATGGTGAGTCTGGGGTGACATCTAGCAAATTAAGTGTATCTTTTGAAGAAGCTTTAAAACTCTCTAGGTTTCAACGAAAATGTCAAGACCAGTGATTTGTTGACTAATGATAAAGAAGATTGTTTGTAAAATTTTGTACTCATCTTCTAACACCTCGTTACGCCGGTTTTATCTTAATCTATCTTTAATATTCAAAGCTTTTGAGGAGGTCAGTCCATATAGGATTTTGCTTCTTCCATTAGTGAGTTCCATCATTGCGCAGCCTCATTGAGACGGCGATAGGTTTTGTTAAAGTCTTCCCAAATGCTGGTTTACTTCTAATATCGCTCTCAATTTATTAAGTCATTTGACGATTGATTGGGTAGCCACTTGGGTTTATGGGATACCATATCATTCTTACCATGAGCTCTTGGGTAATAAGGAGTGTAGCACTGTGTGATCTTCTGAAGTTCAGTGTGCTTTAAGTTTGCCAATTTGTTTTAAAGCAATCTCTAAGTGAGATTTGGGGTGCTTAATCTATTCTACATTACATTAACTAGTAAATCTTGGACAGTTATTTCACAACGGGCTGCGACGTCTTGCTGATGAAGTTCTTGGGAAAATGTTTCAAGTATTTTCTGGGTATTTCTTTAGATTCAGCATGGTCCTTTCTAGGAGGTTCCAAGGCTTTCTCCATATACTTGATAAGAACGGAATAAATGGTCACCATTTTTCTTAGCAATTGGATGATATAGAAACAATTTGCTTCCATTTGTTTGCGTATGTCCACAATACTTTACAACGCTAAATTTAACGCTTGCTTATAGACCAATATTAACGCCCCCTGCGTATTTATGCAATGATGGAGCTTCTCTTTATGGACTTTTAGTAAAAGTATAGTTTGGTATAGTTCAGGGTGAAGAACTGCATGATATATATCTAGATAGGACACTAAAGCTGATGTCTCTGAGATATTACAAGATTATATAAATTCATAAGAGAACTTCCCACAACGGATACCCTTTCGTGACTGGCTCTTTCTCATGAATTTAAAATTCCACAATAAAAATCTCTGGTCACCTTAAATGGAACTCAGGGCTGATTTTGTTATGCCAAGATCTCCAATTACTGTTCTTGTGCTCTTTCAAATAAGACCAAGACAGACTTTTACTTTTGGTTAGCATTTTATCATTTCCATTGTGCACCCAGCAGTTTAAACTATCATCTGTATTATCTTCCATTGGAGCAATTAATTAATGCATGTATCATTAAGCGATGGCCGTGCATCCTGTAGTGAGCACCAGCCTGTAGGGCTTCCATTTTTAAGATGCACAATGGTGCTAATCTCATAAAGCTTGATAGTCAATACCTGCATAAAGTCTAAGCTTTTCACAAGTACCTTGTTTACCTTAATTAGAGTGCCCAAATATTGCTTAGTACCAAACAGAGTATCCATCCTAAGATGAGTAGGTGAAACGGCTTATTGAAGAATTTTCACTAACATAGGTCAAAAAAAACGTAACTATATTAGAAATTAAATGGAGAATATATATTTCTAACAATAAAATCCTTATAAATGAAAGGGGACATTATAATGATTCAATGGGGCTATCAATTTGGCCTTTCATCTAATCTCAAATCCTGATTAATGAATGCCTTTGTTGACCAAATTTTGTAAGGCAGTATTACACTCTGAATGCCCATTTGGATATGACTATGTAAGACCAAGCTGACCTTTGGGTAGATACTAATCTTTACTTTTTTATGTACTATTCAATTTGCAGCCATTTAAATTATTGAATGAAGTTGCTTCATATCCCAAGGTTCTGTAAACTCTGTTAATTATTATTTTCCTGGGGAATTGAGGCGCAATCAAATCTGGTAGATTTGCGGTATCAATTTGATAATCATTACTATTAAATTTTATCAGTATAATAAATTATAGTTTTATCTAAGAATTTCAAATTAGGTTTGTTCAAGTCATTTGATGGGATTGATTGATCAATTATTCTTAGTATGTCTAATACCCTAGTATCTGACACTAGTAGTGGATATCCACTATTGTGTTTCTGCTTTGTTTCTTATTAGCAATAGTAGGCAAATAACCAAGATACATGTATTATCTATCAAACGTCCAACTATCCTCACCCTTCTCCTCAATCACTCATAGTCACTTACGCCATTCCTCATTCTATCAGAACAGTGATACCTTGTAGCCTAATTTTCTTACTTGGGTGCAGAAACATATGTGAAAGCCAGGTTATCATTAGCACGTAATTTCCCTGACATTATAACCGTATTAAAAATTACTGTGAACAGGCAGTTCATATCTAAATGGCTGTAAATCAAGTATTGCAGAGCAACGCTTATTTAGCTTATTAAGTACGCTCCTCGCCTAATGTTCATGGGAAACTCTTTATTATAACTCTATAAAATGAGTTTGTAAATTTGGTGAAGTCCCAAGCACCCAGATAAATCACGTGGTCTAATTACTAAACGATCACAAGTCCCCTTGCTCATAAATCATTTTGCTTTTTTGTAGCTTGGTTAATTTAAGATGGTGCAAAGATAGCACTGTCATCATCACACTACAGTAATTTGTTGAATAGGACATCTCAATATTATATGGCTTTAGCTCCACAGATGAACACTAAATATACTCACCTGCTTTTCCTAAAAGTTTTATAATCTGAAGAAGACCTTATTGAGTTCAGAATGAACCCCAAGTTCTGAATACTCTTACTCTAGCTATATCCTAAATAAGCCTTAGAGAGTTATCAATTTTTATAACCCCCAAAATCATGACTGTATCTCCTTACCTACTCTAAATGGTAAAGCAAGTTAAATATCAAAACAGCTTTGATCCAGTATGGATATGTCAGATGTTTGTCCCTATTTTACCCCTAAATCCGCACTTGGTCTCTTTGTCATATACTGGTCAGCGGAAATCTCCTCTCAGTTGACATGTAGCACTTAGAAGCGCTGATGGACTTCTGTAAATAAGAGAAGATATCACCTGTTATTTCCTTAAACGCTGAGAATTTTTACCATTTATTCCTTGTTTACATTAAAATCTAAAAATAATGTAAGGTACTAATTGCCCTTGTGAACAATAGGGTCACGGGAAACTATATAAATCTGCAGGTAATTCAGCCTTAAACCTGGAAGCCATGATGGGGTCGCCTTTAATGAGCTCTTAGCATTTCTTGATGGTCACGCTCCCTCCATGTAAAACCACTTTGTTTTGTTGCGCACCAACACGTATTTGTTGACAATTTTGAAGCATTTTAGATCTGTTATACCCAATGAATTTTTAGAAAATTGATGCACCATTAATTGGTAAACGTCAGCTTAGAAAATATGTCATATTTTCACCATCATTCTAATTGGATTTTTTCCCTCTAATCCAAACGTTGGCAGTAGAAAACAGTGGATGCAACAGTAGAGTATCTCTCTACTGATGTTGTGCCTAATTTACCTATTATGCTACAGATCATTGAGCCTATCAAGAATGTGTTTGATGAGGAAAGTGTCTATTGTATATCAAGCCACTTAGAGTTTAGTATGATCTTCTAGATAAAGGCTACCCTTACCAAAATTAACTGCCCTTTGTATCTCTACACATCCAAAGTGTATCAAGCTTTAGAAAGCTTAGTTTTTACATAACAGTGGAGTATGAATTATTTAATATATCCAACACTTCATCTTTAGTGGTTTTTGTAGAAACCTAATGGCACGCTGCAACATTGCATGGTTATAGACACATAAACAACTTTTTAGTCCCATTGTCAGGGAACTGAAGTGTCAAAGAAACCCTAGTTTTCAGAGTGGGTGCTTGAGCAGCCACCACAGAATGCTAAATCAGTAAGGCTTCGCTGTTCTAGTATGATTGAAAGGGGTGAATGTCTAGTATGGATTGGGAGTAAGACTGGCTTGGTGGGATGTTTAAGACAGATTATCTACTCTTTGAGTTTTTTGCACCTTCTTTACAACGAAGATCAAACCAAATGAACAAGGGGATAGGGCCACAACCAACACCAACACAGAGATGTTCTATAATAAGCTTAGTTAATCTTTATAAAATGTGAATTAAATGGTTTTAAATTTAGGAACTAGATTTATAAAAAAAATGTCTTAATGAAAAACTAAAACAATTTATTGAAACAACCTACATGGTTCAGGATACTATGTTTTAACTATTAGTGGGGAGATGGCTTAGTAAGGTCAAAAGCTATGAATTGGGCTGCATTATACTCAAATGACAAATTTTTGGGGACAATATTCCGACTTTGAGTTTCGTTCATCAGGAAAAGTATTTGATTGACTAATTCTGCCTCAGCATACTTGGTATTCTTTGAAGTGAATAAAGCTCATTATTCGCTAGTATTATTCTACTGTTTGGTAGTGCAAACTCTCTATTGTAAATTCTTTTTAACTAGGGCAAACCCAGTAAAAAATCTTTTGCAACCAATGATGCATCTGGGTGAGATGTTAGTATGGAAAAGGAATTTGCTTTGTCTCAAATATATAATTACACAATTAAAAATCAGAACAGAGTTGTTTAATTTCAAACATAGTACTCTGATGATTAAGTAATAATAGTGGGATTGTCCTTGGGGTTGATTGTGGGTTTTTGGTAGTTTAACACAGAGAAGCTGTTTTTACCCATCATTTAGCTATGGTATGCTCACGTCATTAAGCCTCAAAAGAGGCATAGCCCTGATATTGGTACCCAGTTTATCTCTAAAAGGGTGTAGAATCCTATCCACTTAATAGCTGTGTCAGAAGAACTTACTTTACTTCTCTTATAGTAATAGGTCCCCGTCTCCTTCTGGAGTTTTATCCAGAGCATAGTTCTTATGCGGGGTTAGCATCTTGATACACACAATGTCTGTCATCTCAGGTGGGTGAGCGATGGAACACTAGTCTTGTGTTTATATAGATCTGAGAAAAGTTTTTGCAATTGTTACAAGACTTGAAAGGGAATCAGAATTCCTCAAAAAGACAAATACCATTTTTATAGTTAATAAAAAATGAAGATCGCGTTTGACCCATTGCAAACCCTGGATTTTATTAGCTTTAAATTCTGGAGCACCCTCCACTATTATGGGTTAACTTTCAGTCCCTCTGTCTCTTAAAGAGTGACAATATGGGAAGTGTAAAAGAAGCGGTTAATTAATCAATAGGGTGGTATTACTAAATAAAAGGCTACATTTTTATACTTGTTTAGGGTGAAATGACCTGCTAGGTTACATGCTGATTTGTGACAAGAACCTTGATGCAGATTCTTGGTGTCTACCATAACAAATCTCCCACCTGGTTTTTGGGTCTACTTGGTAATTCTTATCAGCAAACAACTTGGCATCATTTTAAAAAAATTTTATCTTTTATATATCTTTTTTTTAGTACTAGATGGTCCCAACCCAAGGGGGGGATTCATCGATGTAATCTTTTATATATCTTCTGGCGAAATTTCACAAATTATAATTCAAAGTCCTCTGTTGATGGGATACTCTGCTTGACCTAGTACCAATGGGTAAAGTGGGATTAAAAGTCGGTAAAAATCATGGTCGTCTTGTATAAGATGACGTGATAAAACTTTATAAGTCAATCTCACACGCAAGCCCATCTAATAGTTGTGAAAAACACTAGATAGTCACAAAATCACATAATTTTCTTAATAAAAATGAGAGTGTTGACTAGTAAATAAGCATAAGCACAACAATAGGAGTGCAAGGTAACATGGTTCTAAAACTTTCTTTAGTGTGCAGTATCCACTGCTTCATTTCCTTGAACTATTTTTAATTAAACCAAAATCTTAATAGTGGGTTTTAAAATTGGGATAAATCACCTAATTCAATATGAAACTAGCGAATATGATAAGGGGGAGCTGCATATAAGGAAATTCGCTAGAGGGGTAATACATACGCTGAATAGTTGTTTGTAAGCAAACCTTTCTTTTCAGAAATTTTCTTATTGATCAAAATTAAAGTAAATTCTATATCTTTCAATTAGCTGTAGATGATTTTCTTTAAACAGTGTAGTAATTAGATGGTCAGTTATTATAGGAAGAAATGCTATTGTCAATGTGGTTTAGATGTAAGAGATTATCTATTAATATATATGAGCCGCATTACAAAAAAACTTTTAATATAAATTTCCTAAGGATTAGTGCCTCTTTTTAAATCTATCAGTCATTGGGCTTTTGTTTCTTCTTGACATTACTTATGAGTAAATTCACAAAATAAAGCAAAATAAAGACTTTAAAGTTCTGAATACCACACAACCACAATGTCCTCAGCCCACATGCCTGCTGCTCTAGTATAGGGAAAGGGGCAAACCCCTTCCATAGCGTTTTTCTCCCAACGGGAGAAAAAGTCTAGACCAGGTTGTCCAGTCACCCCAAATCCTCAGGTTAGTACGTTCCTCCCAAAATATCTTTCCTTATACCTTTCATGATCCCAAGCAGTGCCTCATAGTCCCATTGTGATCCCCCAGAGCAATATTCAATTTGGTTCCTTGTATTGAATATGGAATTTTTTCTATTTAGTAATAAATATAATAGAACTAGCCCAGGCGCTTATGCAGCATGAAGTCTTCATTGACTACTTCCTCTGAAAGTGGTACTTTGACTTTGGCTTTACTAGTGAAGACAGGTCTGCAATTGCAGCTACTATTCCCCTGATGTTGCAGGGCACCCCTCCCAACCATTAACACCCAGTTGCCCACTGAAACATTCTTGTGGTTCAGTCCATGGGCTCTCCACCCACCTCCCCTCAATATTTTATACTAAGAACTGATCGCCAGATTATCAGCATATGGTGTTATACCCATTTTGTAATTTGTGTTTCTCAACAAAGCCAACAACTAGCGGGCTCTGATGCTTCATGACTATATGCAAGCTTCAACCAAAAAAACCATCTCAATCCCTCCCTGCACGTTTTCCCTTCATCCCTGAGCATCCTTTATGAGCCCAAGTAGATGGAGGCGCACCTTCTGCCCTGCCTGAATTGACTTAGGCCAATTGAAATGGCGCTACCCTCCATTGGCTGAGCTCGGCCAACATGCCCAACACCAACCATGATAATCCTGTTATTGAATCTTTTACTTTCTTTTGATGGGGCACAAACATCCCTTCTCCTCCTCACCAAGGTGGTAGCTACAGCTGCCACTGTTCCAGCCCATCAGGAACCTTACTGCTAAAACCCACCCCTGTCCGACCAATAAGGAGCCGGTGAAGGCCCCTGTCAATTAAAAACCCCACTTAGCCACCACCCCAGCCCAGCCATATGTTAATAAATTAATCATCTTCAACTAAAAACCTGAAATTTTATCTGAAAAACGCTGATGAATCAGGTAATTCTGTCCCTTATTTGGTCAAGGCCCCAGCCCTCAAAATGTACCTTTTTACCATTTATGTTGCTCAGTTCCTACCTCAACATTACGCGCCCCGCCATGATGCCAGCCAATTCCAAAATGACCACCAACTTATCAAAGAGGCTGTTGCCTACCCTGAGTGTCTCTCTCCCTGAAAGGCCATTGCAAAAATAGTGCATTCTTAGTCAAGGGCCTACCCCATATTGTCCTCCCCAATATGCATTCCACATGCAAAAAACACCTCTACCTTCAGCAAGTTGCCATTAAAGCAGTACAAATAGTTGCAGCGGATGATTTTTTTAGACCAAAAACCCGAATCACAACTAGCAATATTTCCACCTTCACCACCCTTCCAAATTTTATCTTGAGGCTGAGAAAACCTATCAAAATTATAACCACACCCTTATAGCAAAAAGTCGAGTTACAAGCCCCACTTTGCTACCTTGACCCCCATTTTTAGGATAAATCCATGTCTTTTCTCTTAGCTCTATGGTGATCCTTTTTACCAGATGAAGATGTGAGCCTATAAATCTTTTCACCTTTCACCAAGAATGGCTATCGGTTTACCACTTCCAATATGGGTAGATTTTTTTGGTTTTTTTTGTCATTTTGAGTGATCTGTTAATCTTTTTCTGACCATCTTTAGTTTTATTTTAGTTTAATTTAATCATCTGAGCATTTATGGTCTTCCCCTTGGTTAAATTCCCCAAAATAAATATGAAAGGCATTGAGTTTGTGGCATAATCTGCCTTATATCAAAGAAAAAATGAAAGCAACGTGTACAGGCAAAGTCTAAGTTGTGACATCACTAACTTAAAGTTCATACCCTTTGTTAACTTCTGGCGGTATTGCTTAGATCCGCTATGCTGGTTGCACATATTAATCACCACTGAGCAAAAGATGAAGGATATGAATATCGCCAATCCTTAATAAAAAATAATGCTATACAATAAATGGAGCTATCTCCAAAAGACATTTTTTATTATATATAGGTAAAAACGCAGGCTATCTCTACAAACTTTCTCCCTTCTTCCATCGAAAAAGCCTCTCTTATCTATTCTCTCATTTAGCTATTAATATACAATAGTACCAGTCAATTCCCATCCATCATCTTAGTAACTCTATATTCCCTAAGATGTAGGGTTTTCATCCCATCATAGAGGCTTTTGCAGAATTCCCTCAATCATGCCAAACTATCAATACTTCAATTGATTCACTTCACATTGACATAATCTTCCGCTCAATCTTGAGACTCACCTTAACTTATAAATACAATCCGCTGGATATATGGCTTATCACCCAGTCATATCAATTTCTCAACATTACCCCTTTGACTGGATGACGAGCTCCTATTGCATGTATGCCAAAAAGGAACTTTGCATAAAATCAATTGCTAATCTGACCATCCATGGGTTCCTTAATGGTTAGGCATCAATACCAGCCTTCTTGATTACTTCAAATGGTCGATTCCAGATGTTAGTGAGCTTGTTCTTCCTTTATAATCTATTTTGGTCGTGGAACAAGACATCCTTTTTTACAGTAAACTGTGTGAGTCCTCTACATCTACTTTGCTCAGCTTCCTGATCACATATCTTCTAAGCTAACCTAGTAGAATAAGCTTCCTTTCTTAGCTTTATCAGCATGTCCGTTATATTGGTCAGATAACCCTGCGGTTCTACTCCGCCAGTATTCTCCAAAAAGGAGTACACCAGAGCGGGAAAATCTGGATGTCTACCATAGAGCAATCAGAAAGGATTCTTACCAGCTGAAAGGTGGTAGCTGATATTCTAAGCAAAGATGGCGGTGGATAGGAGGATACTACATTCAGAGGGCTAATCTTCTACAAGCTTATGGAGAATGTTTACCAAAGTTCCATTGTCCCGTTCCACCATTCCATTAGCTTCAGGGTGGCAGGGTGTAGTCAAGACCCCGCAGATTTCCATTAGTTTGTTCAACTTGGGCAGGATATGTGACGTGAAATAGGTTCTGTTGTATGTGAAGATAGATTATGGAAAGCCATGTCGCTGCATGACACACTTACTGATAAACTTGGAGGTGGAGACAGACCCTTGAAATCATTGATTGCTTTTGCTTCCACCCATATTGTCACGTGATCAATTTCTACTATTATATACTTAGATCAGTTTGCGCCAGATGGTAGAGGCCCCACCACATCAAGAAAAACAGTATGTCATACAAAACGGGGCTTAACCAGCTGGTAGGTGGTCTTCTTGTTGAAATGGTCTCCACTTGGCACTGATGACAACAACCAACCGTCTCCAGCACGTTACAATGCATGCTCTCTCAATATTAGCAGGGAAGCAAGAACTCCAACGTTTTCTGCAACGCTCCATGACCTATAACCCAATGTGCATCAACGATAATTGCTGGCCTGACAGAGGGTTTTGTGAAACTCAGCATCGCTTTTTCATTTTTCCTACACAGTCCCCCATTATGCAAGAAGGTATCTCATCTAAGACCATCTAGCGCCTTGATCACATGTAGCAGTTTGTCATGATATTTACTCACCATCTTTTTCTCCTAAATGATGTCAACCAAAAACTTCTGTAATGGCAACCATTGGTAACCGTAAGAGACAGTCTGCATTCTGGTATTTTGCCCTGACCAGTGTAATATCTTAAACTTATATGTTTGGGGCTCAATGCCTACCGCACAAGATTTCCTTCAGATACACAGAGTTCTTGCAGCCAGCGCAAGGATGCACAATCCATTACCACTTGGAACTTCACCCCATGGATGTATACAAGGAACTGTGTATACACATATATTACTGCGAAGCATTCCCACTTGGTCATGGTGTATTTTGTTCATGACAGTTTAAGCTATGAATACAAAACGCGACAGGGTGCTCCACACCATCATCATCCTTCTGGGATATTACTGCCCCTATAGCAGAAAGGGATTTGTCCATTTGCACTATAAATATTTTATCGAAATTAGGATATTGCAAAACTGGAGCGCTTGCCAACGCAGTTACCAAGACATAAAGAGCGTTTTAACATAGTTCAGTCCAGTCAAAGGTGGCATTCTTCTTCAATAACTCATTTAGTGGTGCCTAATACAACAGAAGTTTGGAATGAATTGCTGGTAGTAACCTACCATCCCCAAACAGAATTGGATATCTCTCTTAATCCCTGGATGAGTCATCTTACATATAGCTTCCACCTTGACCATCTGAGGTTTAATCCCTTTTGAATCTACCACAAATCCGAGATATTCTAATTGCTCCTTGAAAAATAACACTTCTGAGCTTGATCTTGATGTTAGCATCAGCAGATGGCGGAACACTTGTTCCAAAAAGTATAGATGTTCCATGAACATCTGAGAGAACACATTGATATTGTCAAGGTAGACTAAATAATAGGACAGCTTCAAGTCACTTAAGATCATATCCATAGCCTGCTGTAATGTAACCGGTTCATTAATTAACCCTGGCGCATATGAGTGGGTTGGAGCAATCCCTTTGAGGTAATTATAGTGCATTTCTCCTGTTTCGCCGCTGGCAACTAATCTGTCAATACCCTGATATCAAATCAATGGCAAAAAATAGTTGGCCCCTCCTATTCGATCTAAAGCATCATCAATCCATGGGAGGGGTAGAAATCTTTCTTTGTGAAACTATTAAGCTTCCAGTAGTTGATGACCACCTGATTTGTGCCATCTTTTTTCTTAACAATAAGCACCAGTGATGCCCATGGACTCTTGGATAACTCTAACACCCTCTGTTCGATTAATTGGTCTACCTCATCAGAGACAACTTCCTTTGCAGCCTTTGAGCGTTGAATAAGATGCAAACAAATGGGGTGGGGTGATCACCTGTGTCCACCCAATGCACCCCCGCGTACATCCCAAATTATGGTCAGTGGATGCGAAAATTCCTCAGTATTTTCCAAATAGCATATCACCCTATCCTTATGTTCCTCTGACTTCCCAGTCAGAGCTTCCTGCGGAACCACTGTCATCATGTCAAATGGAGTTTTTACTGGTAGGACAAGGTCTTCCCAAGAGCTGAAATTGTGAATACCTCGAACCTTATTATTGGGGCCAAGTGTAAATAAGCCACCAATTAATGCCTTTGGACCGTAATAGTCTCCTTCTGCAGGTTTGCTACTAATACTTACACTTCCCCATGCCCTGGCAACAATAACCCATTAGCCACATGAGTTCAGGCTGAGATTGCTGGTAGATCCCAATAATTTCCCCAATTAACCTTAGTGGATGTCAATCTCTGGCTCTGTCCTTGTATGACTTGATGCCCAGAAGGTATGCTTACAGCACTCTCAGCCCATAGCGTAATACCATTATATTCATAAATTTGGTTAGTTAGTGCTCTGGTCCTCCACTTCACCCGCTGATATCATACAGGAATCATTCCATAGCTATACGCTAGATTGATCTGACTGAAGCAGATTAAATCCTTTGGGACCCCGCAGGAGGTAAGTAAATGGGGGTCTGTTGTCCTAGGATACTAATGGTTTCTTCTGCCATATTGACCATGGCCCCAGATCTCCGCAAAAATGCAGCACCAATCAAAATGGCATAGTTATTATTAGGCAGAACCACTGCTGGGGCGGAAGCCCTGACTGAGTCAAATCTCAGAGGTAACACGCTGTAAACTCCTTCTGAAACAGTGCTCTATGCCCCCACGGTCCCATACACTACTCTTTGTTCCACATCAGGTTTTAACGGAAGTTTAGCTACAAACTTAGTGGAGATTATATTGACTGGAGCGCTAGTATAATCATCGCCCATTCTTTGGTATTTTGTAAAAAAATGTCACAGTTTGTATACTTTGAATAAGGAAAATCATTGGTGTTTAATACATAAGCATCTAAGGGCTTTTGGCTATCCAGAAAAGTGAGAATACCAGCGCCAACATGCGGATACTCATGGGCAATTTTATCTACTGGAATCGCCACTTCCACCCCTCTAGGGCTGCGACATGTGTGAAGGTTCACCGTTGCCTGTACCATTCTTCTCAAGGATTTGTAAGGTGTGAGGCTTTTGCACATCTTGGCAGAACTCTGTATCTGTATTAATGGATTATCTCCCTCAGCTTGAGGCTAATATATCATAGGGGAATTGTTGCTATAATAAATCGTTGAGGTGAGTACTGAAGCTGACACAAAGCGATTTATGATAATCATCAGGGACAGATAAGTTTGAATCAGGGAAGGTAAGGCGTCCAATCTCTACTCCACTTGACCTTTTCCCTGTTCTTTTGGGGCAACTGTTACTGAATTGACATTCATTTTGCCTGAAATATAGCTGCATATTGACCTTTTTGACTAAACGAGAAACAAGCATTTGTAAACAGCACTCGTCTTTGCATCACACCCATAGATACAGGTTTGAACTTAA
Organism: Massospora cicadina; assembly: GCA_022478985.1. Taxonomy (NCBI): domain Eukaryota; kingdom Fungi; phylum Entomophthoromycota; class Entomophthoromycetes; order Entomophthorales; family Entomophthoraceae; genus Massospora; species Massospora cicadina. Next base: position 76,575 of record JAKSZP010001714.1, read on the forward strand.
TTGATGGGTGGTAATTCATCTGAGGACAATCTAATTGTTAATAATGGGGGCGAAAAGGACTTGCCAGAGCATTAAGGGGATGAGTGATCTCCAACGAATTATAACAAAGTCGTTGTTGTTCCAATACTGATGGGGATTTGGTAGCAGTTACAGGGGCTTTCTGTAAGTCTAGAGACCCAACCTCTTTGGCTAAATCGGTAAAAGGTCCCTTTTAGGAAGAATAAGGGACCTAATGCCCCTGTAGAGTCCTTGGCTCAACTGAGGGACTTTGGTCATGTAGTGGATGAACGTTGGGTCACTGCATTGGCACCAAAAAAACCCCACCACAGTATCCCATTTGGCTGCTTCTGCTCTGATTGAAAAATAAAAGAGGTCTGTAATGAGATAATACAGGCCAGGAGCCTTCAACAGCAGCTTCCCCTCCCTCTGAGCCACAATCTTCCATCCTTCACGTTCTTGGGTAAGAAGAAAATGAGCCTTGAAACTCAGGAAAGGGCTCCCAAGTTAGAAAAATGGGTCTAGACACGGAATATGAAATTTCAGGTCTGGGAAAGTCAATCTGAGTCAAAAATTCGCTTTCAGAAATTTTAAAAAATCTTTTAAAAATTCACTAGAATTGACCTTGGCAAAACCCATTTGGCTGCTCCTTCAATCCAAGTCAATCCGCTTATGTTTGGATTGGTGAGGGTCCCTCCCTGGCATATCCAATGCTTATGTTGCCAGAGCTAGTGACCCTTGCATAAGCAAGATGACGAAGCCCCAAACCCAGGCTGAGTACCCTAGAGTACATCAGCTATCGCTGCCTATGAAAAACGTACCCATGGCCACCCTTTTCCCCACTTCACGTATATAAGGCAACTGCCTCTGTAAGGAGCAGTTTTGCCCATTTTTACCTTTGAGTCTTAACAAAACTTCTCCCTTTAAAACCCACTCTGTAATCTCCTCTGCTTTTTCCACAATACTAGAGCTTAACCCAGCGAGTTATGCAGCTTTCTGCATCCTAGGGCTGATGATCATCAAATGGGCCCTCCAAGTTATTAATCTGGTGGCCCACCAATTGTGATTGCAATCCAGGAACTCGCCACCAGCCTACAACATCAGTCAATCACTTCAGGAGAGTTCTTGGATCTGCCAAACTCTTAACAATGACCTGGTTTCCATTTGGCACCTTGTGGACCAGCTTTGGGTCTTCCTCCCACTCTATGAAATAATTGGAGAATTCAGCCTAATCCGCCTCACCGATCTGCTAGTGGTTCAGCGCAATTCAGGCAGAGTGAGACCATCTCCGCTAATCACAATTCTCCATTTGGAGATGAGGACTTGCTGTCCACACAACCGCAAGGTAAGAAACAGGCACTGAACCATCTGGGCCATTCCATCAAGGTCCAATCTTGCCCAAATCTATTTAAAAAATTGATCCACCGCACTGGTGATGTACCCAACCTTTCTACCCAACCCAAATCCCCCCAATAGACGCAAGACGAGTCCCAAGGCCTCCCAATGGTCGAAGCAAATCAATTTAATTTGATTTTCAAAGCCAATCATCATTTTGAAACTTGTGAAATTTCTATGATTTTCAAAATAAAATTGTCTATGTTGAAACAGTCTAAAATGGGTGGGAAAATGAAGCCAGAGGTCATTAACTGCAAACCCAGGAGGGTTGGTCGTACTCCTTGCCTCTCCCACCCTTGAGGGATGCCCCAGCAAGACCTGCGGTTGCCCCCATTGCAGACAATTGGTTTGTTATGGGTCCTTTGTTATGTTAGTTAACTTCTATTTCCCTCACCAGAATATTAGGGGATCCCTCCTACAACTGCTCAGAACTCCTATGCCCTTGGCTTTCTGGGCCTTCCACTGGGTTGTTACACACCCAGATTGGAAGCCCAGTCTTACTTTGATCACCAGATTCCATGACATAATGGACCAACCCATAAATTCAGCACTTTCCGCCCTCCTCATGGAATCAGGTGAAGCAGTTGCTTACTTAATCACCATGAATTTGCATCCCCTATGCGACTTAGTCTTCTCTTGCTGGTCGTTCATCTCCTTCTGTAAGGCCTGCAAACAATTCTTATCAACCCAGAATAACATTCATCCAGCACCAACAAAACTAGGCTGCACCTTTGGCAAGTGTAGTAGCTGGAAATCCCTCCAGTCCCATCACCTGAAGTAGCCAAACAGGTGCTAGATGCTCTAGCTGAGCTTCATGTACGCTTCGTTGCTTGGAGGTCCCAAACTACCACTCACACTGACACACAGAGAAGTGTGGCCCTTTTAGATGCTCTTGATGGGTAAGCACGCCATTGGGGACAGAGGAGTACTATGGGCTGCCACCAAAATGGGGAATCACACTCCTCTATTAAGTATAGTATCTGATGCGGTCCAAGCACCAGAATCTAGAGCATCCCGCCTTTACCATCTCTTTACCCTCCACCAGAAGGTCCCTGACTTACCATCACAAGTTGAGGCCTTCATGGCATTAGTACCTTTAGCTGTAATTCCTACGGGCATTGCATTGGCAGCTTTCAGAGCAGCCTTGGACAACTCTTCAGCTATCAATGCCGCATGGGATCCTCTCCCAGTATCCATAGAGGCTGAATTTACTTTAGCGTATTCAGTAGGGGCAAAACCCCTCCATAAAAGTATGGCCTCAGAAGCTGTAATGACATCTCAGCCATCAGTGAACACCCTCCCAGCCAGCTCATTCCACTCCAAACCACCCGCTCTTACCTCCGCAGGGAACAAGGTACAGGGAAGCGCTCCCCTGGGTTGTAGTGGTAGCTCCCTACCCGCAGGTTACTTTAAGAATAACATGCCACCAGTGGAGAGTCCCTTCACCTTTCCTGCGGATGAGGAGTTGAGTGTGACATTGGACCCAAGCAATCCAATCCTGACGCCCACCCAAATGGTCCAAGTGGAAGCCCAAGTCGCGCCTAATCAGGAAGGTGATGCGCGTCCCACTGAGCCTAGTTCTCCTACTGAGTCAGCCTCACCCACCATATGTGACCATGAAAGTCCCTCATCCTCAACAGTGATGTGCAATGGCATAACGGTAGACTCAACCAATCCAATACTTCTTGGGACCAGGCGAGCCTCTCAGAGGGATCTGATGAAAAGCAGATAGCTTAAAGAAAATCAAAGAGCCACTTTCTCATTATGGTACCCACCCCACTTTCCGCTGTTTTCACTCTTTCCATGGCAATTAATGAGGACCAAGCTTATTTTCTGTTTCCCATTACCTTCAGAGTAGGAGTACGGAAAATCACAGTACAAGCTCTCCTGGATACTGGAGCGGCTGCAATTTTATGAAATTATGATTGGCACACTCTCTGGACCTGGATATGGTGCTTGCTCCTCTTATATTAGGTGCTTCATCTACACCTATGATCTTCCATACTATCCGACGCCCAGTACAGTTCCTTATCCACAAATTTGGCATCTGCGATCACTTTTCAGCGGTACCTGATTTACTATACCCTGTCATCATGGGGATAGGGTGGTGGCGACACCAACAGATGAACATCAATCTGGAACTTAACTCTTTGTCCTTCTCTAATAAATGATTTAGTAAGGAATTCCCACTAATTAAAACTCTCGCAACAGAGCCCTCACTCAGCTCAATCTCTTCCTCTGAGCTTCCCCCTTTGGACCTCCCCCAAGATTTTCCTGACTTCCTAGCCCCACATAAGGATGTCTTCGACATGAGACTAGCAACTCGACTTCCTCCAAATTCAGAATATGACCTAGCCTTCCAGCTAACCATGCATCTTATCAAGATCAATTGCCCGTTGTACCCTCACACAGAGGAAGAAGACAAGGCGCTGGGCATCTGGTTGGATGATATTCTGGAAAAGGATGGATTATCAAGAAATCATTTCTCATTGATTCACCAGTTGTCTTTTCCCAGAAGGCGTATGGAACTCTACGCCCATGCATGGACTATGGCCATGTTAACAATGTGACGGTTTCAGACCCATAGCCCCTCCCATTGGAACAAACCATTGCACAGGCCATTTCCAAATCCCAAATCTTTTCTAAGTTGGACTTGGTCAATGCCTTTAACCAGGTGAGGGTTAAGGAGGGTCAAGTGTGGCTCACAGCCATCAGGACAAGGTGCGGGATTTTCCAGTTCAAGGTGAAGCCAATTGGACTGAAGTACGCACCAACAACTTTCCAACGGTTGATTGATGATGTCCTGGGGGACCCAAGATTTACCTGTGCAGTCACTTATATCGATGATATCCTAATCCACTCCCCAACCCATGAATAGCACACCTAGGAATTGGAGGCTGTAATGGCTTCCCTTCTCAAGGCAGGGCTATTTTTCAAGCCATCCAAATGTAAATTTTTTTGAGAGGAAGTAATATTCTTAGGGAACATGGTCCTTAAGGATGGGTATGCTGTTCCACCCTGTAAGCTGGAGGCTATTCAGTCCTGGCCAACCCCTACCACCCAAAATCAACTAAGAAGTTTCCTGGGCACTGTGAATTTCTTAAAGAAGTTTTCTCCTGCGCTCTCCCAGCTGGCATCGCCCCTCCACCCACCGACAGGAAAGAATGTCCCTTTCAAATGGACAAAGGAGTGTCAACAGGCTTTGAGGCAATTAAAACTGTTTTTCTGTCAGCTCCAATCCTGCGGCACACTGACACATCCAAGCCATTTATGGTGGCATGTGATGCTTCAGCATTTTGCAGTGGGAGCGTTACTATCATAAGATCATGAAGGGAGGGAGCATCCAGTGGCATACGTCTCAAGGAAATCCACCTACACTGAACAAGCATGAGCTATCTATGATAAAGAGTTAGCTGCGGTGGCATGGTCGCTGATTCATTGGAGATATCTTCTTCAGGGAGCGAAGCATGAAGTCACAGTGCACAGTGACCATAAGTCCTTATTGTATTATTGGAAACCCCAAAAGCTGTCTCACCTTCAAGCACGCACATACAGGGAACTTTGCAGCTTTAACTTAAAGTATGAGTTCATAAAAGGGCCCCTAAATGTACTGTCAAACATGTTGAGTCGCAACCCTGCCTTGGCTCCAGGCCCAGAAGAGGCCTTGTCTGAGCTCACCACAGTGGTTTCCTCCAATATGATCCTCTCACTCGCCCCTGTCATAGTATCATATGCCAATATATCTTTAGAAACCCCCATGTGCGAACGCGTTTTAGCAAATCAACTATGTTGCCCAGAGGGAATCGAAGTGGTAAATGACCTGGAGACTAAGCAGCGCAATTGTCCCCTGTACCACTTGAAGGATGGGATAATCTTCTTTTGGGATAGAATTTAGGTTCCACCTACCCTGCGCATGCAGGTTTTTAGAGAGCATCAAACTCACCCACAGTATGTCATACTGGATATAATAATTGTGCTGAGTTAGTTAAAAGAACCTACAATTGGCCCGGGCTCTCCAAGAATACCCCAGCCTGGGTATCAAGCTGTGTTACCTATGCCCGCTCTAAATCTGACCGCACAGGAAAAAAGGATCTTCTCTACCCTTGGCAACAAGATGAAAGCCCCTGGATGTCAGTCTCAGTGGAAATCATGTTGAACTTCCCATGTCCAAGGGGTCTGATGCCATAATGATGGTTGTGTATAGGTTCACCAAGTTTGCGTTGTTTATCTCATGCAACACTACTGTAACAGCGGCGGATACTGCGCACTCTTCGTCACTCATGTCTTCTCAATACTTGGACTCCCAACAGAAATTGTAAGTGACCGTGGTCCACAGTTCACAGCCAGGTTTTGGGATGCCTTGCTGGGACTTCTTAACATCAAAGCTTGCCGCTCAACAATATATCACCCACAATCGGATGGGCAAACTGAGAGAGTTAATCAAGTGTTAGAACAATATTTACTCTGTTATTTCTCAGCTACCCAGGACATTTGGGCCACAGACTTCCCTTTAACGCAATCTTCCTACAATAATTCCTCCCACTCTTCCACTGGATTCTCCCCATTTTGAAGCAACACTGGGTTACAACCCATCTTTCCAGATTGGAGCACGCTTAACCTCAGCAGTACCCGCAGCAGAGGACCAGATTACCAAGATCTGAGATAATTGAAAGCTGGTTCAAGAACACTTATCAAAAGCCATTGAAGATTATAAGAAGTTTGCTGATAATAAACGACTTCCTAACAAGAAATCTCTGAAGGCTCACTCGTTATTCTTGACACCCGCCACCTGAACATGAAGGTTTCCTCCAGGATGCTGGCTATCAAGCGCTCTGGTTCCTCTGAAGTAGAGAAGGATTTGGGTAATTGTGCATACTGTATCAAGCTTCCTACCCATTGGAAACAACACAATGTTTTCCACATCTCTCAACTATCCCCTTCTAAGAAAGAGCTTCCTTCTACCCCTGAACCTATTATCATATTACTCTCAAGAGGCCGAAGTGGAGGCAATACTGGCCTCAAGGAAATCTAGAAGGTCATTCCAGTATCTGGTTGCATGGAAAGGCTACCCAGCCTATGAAAATAGTTGGGTAAGTGCAAAGGATTATGAGAATTGCAAGGAGTTAGTAGCTGAGTTCCACGAGTCACACCCTGAAGCCCCTACCCACCCAAGAAATTGCTATGATTTTGGCCATCAAACTCCCTAATAGACGCAAGAACTATTCACTAGTCCACGTGCCAGGAGGATGTATGCTTTCCGTTCAAAAAGGAGAGTATAATGTAAGTCTAAAGACCCAACCTCTTGAGTAAGATCTGGAAAAGGTCCCTTTTAGGAAGAATAAGGGACCTAATGCCCCTGTGGAGCCCTTGGTTCAACTGAGGGATCTTGGTCATGTAGTGGATGAACGTTGGGTCACTGCATTGGCACCAAAAAACCCCACCACAGTATCCCATTTGGCTGCTTCTGCTCTGATTGAAAAATAAAAGAGGTCTGTAATGAGATAATACAGGCCAGGAGCCTTCAACAGCAGCTTCCCCTCCCTCTGAGCCACAATCTGCCATCCTTCACGTTCTTAGGTAAGAAAAAAATGAGCTTTGAAACTCAGGAAAGGGCTCCCAAGTTAGCCTAATGGGTCTAGACACGGAATATGAAATTTCAGGTCTGGGAAAGTCAATCTGAGTCAAAAATTCGCTTTCAGAAATTTTAAAAAATCTTTTAAAAATTCACTAGAATTGACCTTGGCAAAACCCATTTGGCTGCTCCTTCAATCCAAGTCAATCCGCTTATGTTTGGATTGGTGAGGGTCCCTCCCTGGCATATCCAATGCTTATGTTGCCAGAGCTAGTGACCCTTGCATAAGCAAGATGACGAAGCCCCAAACCCAGGCTGAGTACCCTAGAGTACATCAGCTATCGCTGCCTATGAAAAACGTACCCATGGCCACCCTTTTCCCCACTTCACGTATATAAGGCAACTGCCTCTGTAAGGAGCAGTTTTGCCCATTTTACCTTTGAGTCTTAACAAAACTTCTCCCTTTAAAACCCACTCTGTAATCTCCTCTGCTTTTCCACAATACTAGAGCTTAACCCAGCGAGTTATGCAGCTTTCTGCATCCTAGGGCTGATGATCATCAAATGGGCCCTCCAAGTTATTAATCTGGTGGCCCACCAATTGTGATTGCAATCCAGGAACTCGCCACCAGCCTACAACATCAGTCAATCATTTCAGGAGAGTTCTTGGATCTGCCAAACTCTTAACAATGACCTGGTTTCCATTTGGCACCTTGTGGACCAGCTTTGGGTCTTCCTCCCACTCTATGAAATAATTGGAGAATTCAGCCTAATCCGCCTCACCAATCTGCTAGTGGTTCAGCGCAATTCAGGCAGAGTGAGACCATCTCCGCTAATCACAAATCTCCATTTGGAGATGAGGACTTGCTGTCCACACAACCGCAAGGTAATAAACAGGCACTGAACCATCTGGGCCATTCCATCGAGGGCCAATCTTGCCCAAATCTATTTAAAAAATTGATCCACCGCACTGGTGATGTATCCAACCTTTCTACCCAACCCAAATCCCCCCAATAGACGCAAGACGAGTCCCAAGGCCTCCCAATGGTCAGAGCAAATCAAATCAATTTGATTTTCAAAGCCAATCATCATTTTGAAACTTGTGAAATTTCTATGATTTTCAAAAAAAAATTGTCTATGTTGAAACAGTCCAAAATGGGTGGGAAAATGAAGCCAGAGGTCATTAACTGCAAACCCATGAGGTTTAGTCGTACACCTTGCCTCTCCCACCCTTAAGGGATGCCCCAGCAAGACCTGCGGTTACCCCCATTGCAGCCATTTGGTTTGTTATGGGTCCTTTGGTATGCTAATTACCTTCTATTTCCCTCACCAGAATATTAGGGATCACTCCTACAACTGCTCAGAACTGCTATGCCCTTAGCATTTTGGGATTTCCACTGGGTTGTTACACATTCATATTGGAAGCCCTTCTTACTTTAATCAGCAAATTTCATGACACTTTTCATTCCACATTGGGAGCATTAAAATTGATGGATAGACGTCGTAAATGACTGAAAATTTTAATAGCTCTGTGTCTTCTTAAAGAAAGTAAGACATAGCATTATACAGTTTCAATATGGCTTAACATCTGCCATCATTGCTACGGCCACCTTCTCATTAGTTAAAATATATGCTCCCACCAACCCATGAGCCTCCGCCATTGAACTCTCTGCAGACTCCACTAAGGACTCACTCTTTTAAAAGAATTTTCAAAACTCCTCCCTGCGCCATGCCATTTTTGCCACACCTAAAACATGTGGATCATGGTCTCCTTCACCTCTTGATATGACACAGTATTATCCTTAAGGTACATATGACCTGGTCAGTGCTCGCAACATTTAAAGTGGATAATAACAGTTTAGCTTTCCGCCACATTGGAGCCCCCTCTACAGCAAATTTAAACTGCTTGAAAACCATGTATGTTTCCATCGCAGTTAAATGGAGGCATCTTGTCACTGCAGATCTCCTCCTACTTGACAACATTTTAAATTTACAATCTGCACAGTATAACCACCTGGTAGTGTTGCTCAAGAGGTTGACAAGTTGGCTGGTTTGGTCACCCACCAGGTGCAGTTGGTGAAAGGCCTTGCAAGCTGATTGGTTATACTTTTATTTTTCGAGAAAGCAATTTTTTTGAGCCTGGAGTAGTGTATCCAAGGCAAGCTTCAGTTCCGCATATTGAGACAACTTAACAAACTGGAGTAGTTCCCATCAAGGAGAGCTGGTTGTGCCATGGCTTTGAAAGATTGAAGCTTTTTAAGTGTTGATCAATGGGCCGCCTGTAGTGAGCACCATTTTTAACTTTCAGTGTATTTGGTTGATTCTGCCAAATGGGTTGCACAGGGTAAAACCCACTGAGCAAAAGATGAGCAATTTGAGGATCGCTGGTCCTTGATAATTAATAATAATAAATCTTAATAAGGAACTATTGCCCTGATGATACCAATTTAAATAATAGTAAACTAAATTGCTACTTCCGTTATGCTTCCCTACTACTCTCTTTCTTTGTAAAAGACATCATTATCCCATTTCCACGCTCAACTCTTATT